>CAKKTC010000347.1:0-26873 GCA_920104205.1 Eupeodes latifasciatus
TGATGATGATGATGATGATGATGATGATGATGATGATGATGATGATGATGATGATGATGATGATGATGATGATGATGATGATGATGATGATGATGATGATGATGATGATGATGATGATGATGATGATGATGATGATGATGATGATGATGATGATGATGATGATGATGATGATGATGATGATGATGATGATGATGATGATGATGATGATGATGATGATGATGATGATGATGATGATGATGATGATGATGATGATGATGATGATGATGATGATGATGATGATGATGATGATGATGATGATGATGATGATGATGATGATGATGATGATGATGATGATGATGATGATGATGATGATGATGATGATGATGATGATGATGATGATGATGATGATGATGATGATGATGATGATGATGATGATGATGATGATGATGATGATGATGATGATGATGATGATGATGATGATGATGATGATGATGATGATGATGATGATGATGATGATGATGATGATGATGATGATGATGATGATGATGATGATGATGATGATGATGATGATGATGATGATGATGATGATGATGATGATGATGATGATGATGATGATGATGATGATGATGATGATGATGATGATGATGATGATGATGATGATGATGATGATGATGATGATGATGATGATGATGATGATGATGATGATGATGATGATGATGATGATGATGATGATGATGATGATGATGATGATGATGATGATGATGATGATGATGATGATGATGATGATGATGATGATGATGATGATGATGATGATGATGATGATGATGATGATGATGATGATGATGATGATGATGATGATGATGATGATGATGATGATGATGATGATGATGATGATGATGATGATGATGATGATGATGATGATGATGATGATGATGATGATGATGATGATGATGATGATGATGATGATGATGATGATGATGATGATGATGATGATGATGATGATGATGATGATGATGATGATGATGATGATGATGATGATGATGATGATGATGATGATGATGATGATGATGATGATGATGATGATGATGATGATGATGATGATGATGATGATGATGATGATGATGATGATGATGATGATGATGATGATGATGATGATGATGATGATGATGATGATGATGATGATGATGATGATGATGATGATGATGATGATGATGATGATGATGATGATGATGATGATGATGATGATGATGATGATGATGATGATGATGATGATGATGATGATGATGATGATGATGATGATGATGATGATGATGATGATGATGATGATGATGATGATGATGATGATGATGATGATGATGATGATGATGATGATGATGATGATGATGATGATGATGATGATGATGATGATGATGATGATGATGATGATGATGATGATGATGATGATGATGATGATGATGATGATGATGATGATGATGATGATGATGATGATGATGATGATGATGATGATGATGATGATGATGATGATGATGATGATGATGATGATGATGATGATGATGATGATGATGATGATGATGATGATGATGATGATGATGATGATGATGATGATGATGATGATGATGATGATGATGATGATGATGATGATGATGATGATGATGATGATGATGATGATGATGATGATGATGATGATGATGATGATGATGATGATGATGATGATGATGATGATGATGATGATGATGATGATGATGATGATGATGATGATGATGATGATGATGATGATGATGATGATGATGATGATGATGATGATGATGATGATGATGATGATGATGATGATGATGATGATGATGATGATGATGATGATGATGATGATGATGATGATGATGATGATGATGATGATGATGATGATGATGATGATGATGATGATGATGATGATGATGATGATGATGATGATGATGATGATGATGATGATGATGATGATGATGATGATGATGATGATGATGATGATGATGATGATGATGATGATGATGATGATGATGATGATGATGATGATGATGATGATGATGATGATGATGATGATGATGATGATGATGATGATGATGATGATGATGATGATGATGATGATGATGATGATGATGATGATGATGATGATGATGATGATGATGATGATGATGATGATGATGATGATGATGATGATGATGATGATGATGATGATGATGATGATGATGATGATGATGATGATGATGATGATGATGATGATGATGATGATGATGATGATGATGATGATGATGATGATGATGATGATGATGATGATGATGATGATGATGATGATGATGATGATGATGATGATGATGATGATGATGATGATGATGATGATGATGATGATGATGATGATGATGATGATGATGATGATGATGATGATGATGATGATGATGATGATGATGATGATGATGATGATGATGATGATGATGATGATGATGATGATGATGATGATGATGATGATGATGATGATGATGATGATGATGATGATGATGATGATGATGATGATGATGATGATGATGATGATGATGATGATGATGATGATGATGATGATGATGATGATGATGATGATGATGATGATGATGATGATGATGATGATGATGATGATGATGATGATGATGATGATGATGATGATGATGATGATGATGATGATGATGATGATGATGATGATGATGATGATGATGATGATGATGATGATGATGATGATGATGATGATGATGATGATGATGATGATGATGATGATTTAAATTGTTCTATTTTAATTTACGGAAGTCAACAAGAAATAATTGTTCCTGGTTTTATTTTTCGATTAATCTATTTGTTATAACCTACTACTAAAGAAAAATGTTTTTAAAGTTCTTGTTTTTAGATGCGCTGTAGAGCAGGAACCGTTACTTAAAGAACAAAAACGACAAGACACACAATTTGATAAATTAAAAGCTCCACATATTTTGTCATAAAATGTTTTTGATTTTATAATAAATAGTCGGCAATCTTAATATCTTATATTATTAATTCATTTATTATTTTAACAAGAACTTAAGTATAAGAGAAGTTATTATGTTATCTTGTGCAGAGAACGGTGGTTGTGATCCAACTGGACTGTACCGCTTGTTGATCATGCCACTAGGTATGTACGTAAATACATACATAGGTACATAGAAAGAGAAGAGCGTGATCGTGAACGTGATTGAGATCATAACAACATACATTACACCCCTTAACACTCAGATGGTTTATAAAAATCTGGTGGTCTTCTTGTACGTCCTGAGCGTCGTGGTGTTGATGTCGATGACTCTGTACTAGATTCTGGAGGCAATGCTGATGACGGAATGTTGTGAGGTGGTGACTGAGGTGACGATTGAGATGATGGTGCTTGTATTGACTGATGTGCGGCATCTTCATTGCAATTACCTTCGGCCGGAGATACCTCTTCGTCTCTCTTTGTCGACGGATTAAAATCTATACCAACCCCAACATAACGGCTACGAATTTGATCAATGTGCCTTTTGATGATCCGGTTGTCATGCAATCGCACTGTGTAGGAGACTGGGCCTGACTGCGACTCAATGACTGCTTCGATCCATTTGGGTCCCGTAGAATAGTTCCGAATCCAAACAAGGTCATCTTTGCGGAATTTTCGTGTTGCTTTTGGTTCATTCAATGTTGAAGAAAGTTCATGTGGATGAATTTTATCAAAATATGTTTTTAGCTGACGATTGAACATTAACTCCGCTGGTGACCGTCCTGTGGAGGTGTGTGGAATAATATGTTGACTAAATAAGAATCGAGATAATTTCAAATCCCAATCAACATTATCTGTAGTCTTCTTTAAGTAGTTTTTTGTAGTTTGTACCATTCGCTCGGCCTGTCCATTGGATGATGGATGGAAGGGAGCACAACGTATATGACGAATCAAGTTGCCCTGGAGAAATGATTTGAATTCCTCTGACGTGAACGCCGTTCCATTGTCAGACACGATGCAATCAGGTAGCCCATGTGTAGCGAACAGGGATCGCAATGGTTTAATAGCTGATTGTGATGACGTTGATTTAACCACAAACACTTCGAGCCACTTAGAGAACGAGTCGACGACAATTAAAAATAATTTGCCCTGAAAAGGGCCGGCAAAATCGACGTGCAGACGAGACCATGGCAGCTTTGTCGATTCCCAGAAATGAAGAGGTGCTTGCGCTTGTTCATGTAGAGTTTCCTGACACGGCACACATCGTTTGACAACACCTTCAATCTCGGATTCCATGTTGGGCCACCAAACGTAGCTCCGAGCCAACGCCTTCATTTTCACAATGCCTGGGTGTCCGGTATGTAAAGCTGTGAGAATTAATTCTCTGCTTTTAGGTGGAATCACGGCACGATTTCCCCACAAGAGACATCCTTTTAATATTGTAATTTCGGTTCGTCTGGAATAAAATGGAAACAAATTGTCGGAGCGGCTGAGTGTTTTCGGCCAACCCCTTAATGCCCGGCTGAGTACCTTAGCGAGTTCAGGATCTTTTGCAGTTTGTAAAGCAATTTGCTTGGCATCAACAACTGGCTGATCGACCATCTCTATCATCAGAAGCTCTTCCTTAACAGGTGCTGTTGAATCTTCAGAAACGGCTGGAAGGCGGCTTAGACAATCTGCATTTCCCATCTTATTCCCTGAGCGATATGTGATATCATAATCATAAGCGTTGAGAAATATACGTCTACGAAGCATCTCATTCGATATCACTGTAGGAATCGGCTTTGTAGATCCAAATATTCCTAGAAGTGGACGGTGATCAGTCACCAGCTCGAACTTCCTTCCATGTAAATAATCATGAAATTTTTTAACTCCGGCTACCATAGCTACAGCCTCTCTGTCGATCTGTGCGTAATTCCTTTCGGATTTTGACAAAGTCCGCGAATAAAACGCAATCGATTTTTCTGTGCCGTCGTCTAAACGATGGCTGATGACTGTACCTATTCCATAGGGGGATGCATCGGAAACGACAACGAGAGGTAGTAGTAGTGTCACAGGATTACCGGTAAATCGTCCAAGCTCCTTGGAAAATAAGTGTTGAAACTTTGAGAGAACGCTCTGGACAGATGAAACTTTTTCGATGCAGTTAACTCCCTGAATACTAATTCCAAGAGGAGCAAACCAATTACAGCCCATCACATTGGATCGATCACCTTATACCACTATAATTGGAAGATCTGTAATCTTCTTATCATTATAGGAGATGTTGACATCCACTATGCCCCTGATTGCAATTTGGTTGCGTTGAAAATCCATGAGTTGCAAATCACATTTGTGCATGGTTGGCTTTGAAGCTGTCCATACATTATCAAAAGCTCGAGATGACATAATAGTATAATTGGAGCCTGAATCAATCTCGAATTGACAAGGGCGACCATTGATGAGGACTGTTGTTGACTTCTTTAGGTCGACTAACGGCAAAATTTGATTGATCGAGTGCGGTTTCGATCTTTTCCGTCTATTCTTCGAAGTCTTCTTTTGAGTTGGATTGGGTACAGATGATGCGTCACTTCGGCAGACACGTTGAAGGTGCCCCTTTGTCCCGCATGATAAACAAATTGTGTTCTGATAAGGACACTGAATTCGTAGGTGTTGGGCTCCGCAACCATTACATGGGTTCACTTTACTTTTATACGAAGTTTTATTACGATACTGGTTTGAATTATTTTCACCTTTTGTGATGTTGTGCACCTGGTCGGATTGTCGAATTTCCAAAACATTTTTTGAAGCAGCTTCAGCGGTAGAGGCGCGGTCGATTACAATTTGTAGCTTCAGATCGGTTTCGGCAAGTAGATTCCGCTGTAGGGTTGCGTCACGCAGTCCACAGACCAACCGATCGCGGAGCATGCGGTCCAAAACATTACCAAATGTATTCCGAGAATCCCTCGTTGGGGTGCTGATCCCTCTTGTGGAATTTGAAATACGCAGCAATTTCCGATGGCCGAGGACAAAAGTGATTAGTCAAAGTGGACTTAATTTCATCAAGAGAAATATCACTCACCTTCTTCGGAGAAACCAATGACGACAGGAGGTCATAAAGGTGGGCACCCGCTAATGTCAAAAACGTGGCTTTCTGACGAATATCCCCCTGCACGTCATTGGCTAATAAGTACAGCTCAAATCGGGAGTAGTATGTATTCCAGTTCTCAGGATGTGTGAGATCAAATGGCTCCAAGTTGCCTACGTTTGACATGATGTGCTGAATTTTATTACCAGAGGTTTCAGGTGGTGACTTCTCGATTGTGATATCGTTCTCAGTTTTAGTCATTTGATATGCACGTAGATTTAAAACTATTATTACTTTTACAAATGCGACTGCGCCAATATAATAAATAGTCGGCAATCTTAATATCTTATATTATTAATTCATTTATTATTTTTACAAGAACTTAAGTATAAGAGAAGTTATTATGTTATCTTGTGCAGAGAACGGTGGTTGTGATCCAACTGGACTGTACCGCTTGTTGATCATGCCACTAGGTATGTACGTAAATACATAGGTACATAGAAAGAGAAGAGCGTGATCGTGAACGTGATTGAGATCATAACAACAGTAGCGGCCATACATTACAGATTTGAAGATTCTTGGCAGAAAAAACGATACGATATATATAATTAATCCAGAAATGATAGCAATTCGTACAAATCGTAATTAGAAATACTTTGTAAAGAATTTAATTTCCTCTAGTTTTTTTCACAAATGTTTTATATACACTTGGGAATACACGCCTTATTTGAGTTTTCATATCTATTCAGTACGGTACGTTTACGCAGATTTTCGAGTTTGAGAAAAAATTCTCGGTAAGTTAAAACCATTTTTATACAAAACACATATATTTCTTAATTTTTTTATTTTGTTCCTGTAAGGTTTTACTACTTTTGCTCAACAACTGCAGTATTATTATTGATCAAAAAAAAATCATCCAAATGGGATGGGGCAGTCTTCAATTATTACAAAATTGGTGCACAATCATTGTTTTTTCTATATGGGTAGCTTACGAGGTGTGGCAATTAAGTTCCGGGAATTTAGTTACAATTTAAAAACTGGCAACACTTTTTCATTTGTTATCATCTGTCTAAGAAGGGGGATCTTCCTTTTAGTTAGAGTTCAAAGTTGAAGTATATAGCACGTTTGGTTTGCGTTTTATGCGTATTTTTGCAAGTAACTTTTTTAGTGGCGTAGTGAAAATGTGTGACGTACATTACAAGCAACGTGTTGTGATTCAATTTTTAGTGAAATCTGGCGAAAAAACCTCGGAAATCCTCCGAAAATTGCAGGTTGTCTATGGAGACGATAGCATGTCAAAAACGCGTGTGTTTGAATGGGCGAAGCGGTTCAAGAAAGAGCGTGAATCGGTGGAAGACGATCCACGTGAAGGAGCTCTCGTCACCTCTCGTACCGACGCGAATGTTGATCGTTTGCGCATGTTGATCACGTCTGACCGTCGCCTAAGCATTCTTGCATTGTCTTACGAGTTAAACGTCAACAAAGAAACGGTTCGCAAGATGTTACACGAGAATTTGAACATGCGAAAGATCTGCGCAAAGATGGTGCCTAAAGTTCTCACCCATGAACAAAAACAAATGCGGAAATCGATTTGCGAGGATCTGTTATCTCGCATTCAGAGCGACGGCAGAGACTGGATGAGTCCCGATATTGCTCCCTGCGACTTTTTTCTATTCCCCAAGATGAAGTCGCACCGCAAGGGATCTCATCATGGCGGCGTACAGAAGGTCCAAGAAGCTCTAACCGTGGTGCTAAACGGGCTAACTTCGGAGAACTGCCAAGGGTGCTTCCAATCATGGGAGAAACGTTGGAATCGTTGTGTAGAGTTAAAGGGAGATTATTGTGAAGGTCGATAGTAAAATTTTTCCTAAAACTTCATTTTCTTGTTTTTTATTGACAAATTCCCGGAAATTAATTGCCACACCTCGTATATTAAAAAAAATTCCCTTCTGACTAGTCAACTTCCTTAGAGAAAAATAAACAGAGGGCATTTTGGGCGAAATAGTAAGAGTTATGAAAGACAAAAGAAGAAAACCAAATGTACGAAAATTATAATCAAAGTCATATGGTGTGCTTAGAAAACAGAAAACTGAACTGAGATTCCTGAGATCTCATTTTCCAAAGCTCAGATTAAAACAATGGAAATTAATTGAAAATGTTCTTCATGAAAAATTAATAAAATAAACAAATAACTTTGTAAAAGTATTAATTTGTAATATTTGCTGACACTACGACAGCAACAACAATAAACATAGCTCGCACGCAACAGCAACCAAACTGCCGTAGTGTCAGCAAATATTACAAATGAGTACTTTTACAGTTCAAAGTAAACACAGCTCGCACGCAACAGCAACCAAACGTTATAGTAGGGGAGCCCAGGGTGCTAAATCGGGATTTACTCGAGCGTCAAAGAGACCTATTGGATTGCGAAGCTTAGATGATAAGAAGAAAAAAATGTCATATCATATATACACTTTCATCGGTGGCGGGATCGGCTATAAATGTTCAAAAATGTAAAAAAAAAAAAAACAGTTGCATGGACATACTCGAGCGCGTCAGATATTAATAGCATCCATGTCCTACGTATTTTTGAAAATATACGTATGTTAATCTGACTGTTTCCATGATGGGGGTGGTCGTACGTAAGGGTTGAAAACGGAAACAAAATTTAATCGAGCGCGTCAGATTTTCAAAGGGGATGTTAAGTGAACCTAAAAGAAGGCTCTTATGTAATAATCTGACGATTTGGATGTGACCCAAACTCGCGGCCATTATTAGAATTTGCAAAAAAAATCGCCATTTTGAAATACTCGAGCGCGTCAGATTAAGATATATATGGTTCATTTATATACCCTAAACGTGCTTTCTCATAATCTGACGATTATCTGGAGGGATTCGCCTAATCTGACAATGGCAAGAATTTTTTTTTTGTATTTTTTCAAATCTTTTAACTTAACAAATTGAAAAACTGAGAACCGGCTTACTCTGACGATATTCTAATACATTTCTACATTTTTGTAATGTATCTAACGTAAATTTGATAGTTTTTCTAAATTAGTTTCACCACAAAACACACACTTTACATTAATGTCACTAATAGCAACTTTTTTTTAAAGCCTAGTACGCTGCTGATGCGAAACGAAATTTTTCGGCGGTCTCCAAGTGCAGAGCGAAATGAAAACGAAAACCACAGCGGAAAAATATTTGTGGAGAGTTCTGCCTGGAAGTTGAATTTCACTGCTTGTCTTCATCACTTCTTGCACATCACCAATAACATCCTGAGTTTCCGATTCAGAAATGCAATGTTGGAACACATAAGACAAATCCATTTTATTTTAAATTTTAAATCAAATATAAATCAAAGTCAAAACATCGAAAGTCACGAGTAAACAATTTTTTTTTTTAATAAAAAAATTAAACGTCAAAATTTCGAAAGCAACTAACGTGCTGGGCAATTAATTGAGGACGAAAAGAGTGGAGAATTGTACTAAGAAATCTAGTACAGCTATCCACTAAAATGTCACATTTCGTCGTTCAGCAGCGTACTGAAAAACGAAAAGCACAGCGAAATTTTTCGTTTATGATTTCGTCATGTCATTTTTGTATGGGAATTTTCGTTTCGCATCAGCAGCGTACTAGGCTTAAATTGTAATTCACATAATAAACATCAAAATCGCAAAATAATTTCAGGCGTTACAAATTTCAAACGAAAAAACAACTGCGCGATCAGCTGTCATGGCGTCATGGTAACAAAACCCACGGTTGCGACGGAGTGAGAGAGTCATAGATAGAGAAAGAGTGAGAGAGGAATAGAAACCGGCATCATGTACCTGCACGTATTAAACTTTATCGATTATTTTTCCTTACTTCGGCTTACGGAAATCGTCAGATTATATATTATTCGTGAACGTTAAATTATTGCCTTCAAAATAAAAAAAAATTTAGCCACGCTCGAGAAAGTCAAGATGACGTTTTTTTTACAAGTTTTTTTTTTTTTATCGTCAATCGAAAATTGTAGAATTATTAGATTAGTAGAATATACACTTTTTAGCATATAACTAACTTACCCTACCTTAATCTGACGCGCTCTAGAATTTCAGATGATCAATTTTTTTTACTAATCTGATCCTTTATCCTTGACGCGCGGCCACATATACTGGGCTAATACTTGGTGGAGGTATTCAATGGGGTACTAGGTACCTCCCTGCATATTAATCTGCTGCGCTTTAGTAAATCCCAAAATCTCTTCTTGGGCTCCCCTACTATTATGATTTAATAAGGGATTGCACGTGTTTCTTTAATGGTGAAATTTTTCAAAAATAAGAACCTCAAATCCCCGTCCACGACACAACTCAACACGCACATTTCAATACAAACCTCCACCAGACACTTTCTACCAGTTAAACACAGTCGTCTTCAAAAACGACAATAATTTTTCTTAAGGATCAAGCATTGAAGAAGAGCTTTAGACCATCTGCAATATGTAGATATTTAACCAAGACATTTTTTTTTAATTTGACAAACATTCTTCTTTGTCTTTCTATCAAGTCAATGTAATGGCAATTATGCTGCAAATACCTCTATCCCTAAAAAAATCCTTTTTATATATTGGTGGACACTGTTTATGCTCAACGATTATGTCAATACACGTCTGCTCTAAATTTTATTGAGATAACATTATTTTAAAGGTGGTTTCCATAATATTTTAACTGTTCTTCTTAAAAAATACATACTTTTATAAAAAGGAATATAACTATTAAAAGATGTGTAACGAGCCGCTTTGCCTGTGTGGGGTCGTGACTGGCATAATTGAACCCGTAGCTCAGCGGTTTCGAAGGTTCTTAGACCAAGGACTCATCACAAAAAAATTATAAAGCCAGCCTAGCATCCCGGTGTTGATGATGCGCGAGACATCGCCTCTACCCTCCCTTCCTTGGTTGACTCCCTCGCTAGAGCAACCCCTTTCCTCGACTTCTTCTCCTTACCACTTCTTCCCCATTTCCCCTTACTCTCTCATCCCTTTAGAAAAAAAAACTTAAGCCATCATCTTTATGGTCTTAGGCTTCAAACAAATTCCATTTTGTTCTTTTATCAAAATAACTGATGATTTATTTTATATATTTATATGTATTTAAATTTGCAAGATCCATATATGTAAGTATGTACTGAAAATTCAAATTAACATAACCAAAAATTTAATTCACATGTAATACAAATTTGATTTAATTCAACAACAATTCTTTATTACTTTAAAAGAAGGAAATCTATCGTAAGTGGCAATCACGTCAATCAAGTCAAAATCATTTGATATCAACGATGACCATCTTGCGCCAATTCTTGCACGTATCCCTCGTGGCCCTAGCCAACGGAGTCCGGAACAGAATTGTCTCCGACTTCTGGACATTTATTTTCAATTTCCAGTCGTCGCAATATCGCTGAATCTTGTCGAAATCACGCTGCAAGAGAATTCTAATAACCTCAACCTTTCAGGCCGTTCTGTACGCAATAAGATCGTCGGCGTACGCAATTGCCTTTGTAAGACTACCTATCAGATCGCTGGTGTAAATGCTGAAAAGAACCGGCGAATTCACCGCTCCCTGTTGAAGACCATTTTTAATTAAGAATGTTGTGGTAGAAGTTACATTGCCACTTTTGACAACAAACTAGCTACCGTTAAGCATATCATAAAGTATAAACAAGAATGGCTTGCTTATGCCAAGCCTGCTCAGTTTTAGGTAAAGACCCTCTAACCATACGGTGTCAAAGGCCTTTTCCAAATCAACCAGAACAGCACCTGTGCATTGTTGTTTTGTTTTATTCCATTGGATATCAGAAACGAGTTTAGACGCAGCATGAGTTGTGTCATGACCCGCCTTAAACCCGAACTGTGTATCCGGAATTATTTTGTTGTCCGCAGCCCACTTAGTCAGAGCCCTATTAATGATTTTTTCGAAAACTTTGCTGATGCTCGGAAGAAGACTTATCGACCGAAGATTTGACGGGTTGGAGTTGTCCTTTCCCTTTTTTGGGAGAGGATGAACCACAGCGGTCTTCCAATACACTGGATAATATGCATTATTCAGTGCATTATTGAAAAGTGTGGTGTAAATGTCAATTGCCTCCATCGGTAAATGTCTTAGTACAACGTTGGATATACCATCGACACCTGCTGACTTTTTGTTTTTTATTGAGTTGAAGATGAGCTGAAGCTCAACCTTCGTTACTAACAAGGGACTTGGTCCCGTTTGCTCAGCGATTATGGCATTTGCCGAGGAATCGTCATTGAACCGCACGAAACCGCGGTTCTCAGATCGCCATTGTGTCATATCATTTCGAAGGTAAAAGTGATTAAGTAGGGCTCTGTTTTCCAGGTCGTGGTTGGACGAATGCTAACATTTACCTTGTACACTTGCTGGAAAGCAGCTCCCACCGCCTCCACTTTTTCCTTCGGATCTTCAATTATATAAAAGTCATCGTCAAAGATGGCTTCTTCTGGATCTATTTGCGCTGTCATGAGTACGTCTCTGCTCTCTTCAGTTCTTTGGAGTTTCAGACACGGAAGGTCATTGTCGTTCTTTTTCCTGAATATCTTGTTGATTTTAGGGAACATACTAGGGTCACTGGAATTAACTGACCGGATCTTGCGGTCCCAGTACTTGTTAATTGATAACCTGTAGTTCTCCTTAATCAACAGATTGACATTTTTTATTGACGACTTCAGTGTCCTAACCTAACCTAACCTTTCGGACGCCACCTCCACTGGGCTATCGACTTGTTAGTTTTGGTGGTGGCAAACTGCCAACTTTATTTGCAACTTATAACTTTCACTATTTAAGGATAGATTAAGAAGGTTTTCTGGAAAAGGAATAGATAGATAAATTCTTTATTTGTTTTTTTTTTTCATCATAAGATTTTACAATATAATTTCCTAAGAATAAGGACATGGCATTGACTGCCGTCGGCCTGAATTGACATTTCATAAGTGATAAAAAAAATATATAAATTAAAAAGAAAATGTAAAATTATTTAAATAAAAATATTAGAATAATTCGAACAATTTTTACGTGATTTGAAACACAAAATTACAATTTATAAAAATAATACAATTTTTTGAATAGTAGGCTTTACTCAAAGTAAAGTTTTGACAATTTTTACGTGATTTGAAACACAAAAAAGACAATTTTGTATGATTTGCAACATAAAATGAGATAGGCTAAAAGTTAATTTAATAAGTGAAACTGTTCCGGTAGTTAAGAGCTTGTCGACAAAATTTGAATACGTTTAGCCAACCTAGTGCTCCATTTAGGATTTCGTAAAATTCTTGCATTGTTAAAATACTTTTCCGAAAGTGTAATCTACGAATTTCTTGTAAAATTGGGCAAATAGCTAAAAAGTGGTAGATATCTGCGGCAAATCACTCCGGTGTGGTATAAAGTTTAAGTTTAAGATTTCGACTCTGGCTTTAAAAATAATACTTATCTGAGCAACTGAGTAATCATTTCTGAAGTAGTTTATGTCTGAATTCAATTGATGGTTTAAGTTTCTATAAACGTTTCTAGATGCTGAAGAAGTTGCACTAAAAAGATTTTCTACATACAACTTTTGGTCAAACTTAGCAATAACACCTGCGAAATGCGCTTGCCAGTCGTCAACATTGGTTTCCGAAAGGTTGAGGGAAGATTCTGTTGCTATTGCGAGTTGGTACCAGTCTTTAAACGGAGATGCATTCGATTGCAGCAATTTTTTCAAAATTATTTTGTGAAGGCACAGTTCACTTCTTTTCATCACCTGAACAATAAAATCCGCATTAGCCTTTAAATTTTTTATATAAATAGGGGTGATGCCTGACTCTACGTAAATGGCGTAATTTGAAGTTGAGTTAGGCAAACGAAACAAGCGTTTAAAGAAGTGCCTTTGCAGGCTCTCGAAAGCATCTAGGTTCAAAAAACCGAAAACTTGTGCACCATAGCACAAACATGAATTTATTGTAGCATTAAAGACTTTATATTTAGATACCAGATCAATGTTGGAGTTGGAGAAGAACTTAGGCCACACCAAATTTAGTGCCAACTTGGCTTCTTTATTTTTTATTTTAGCATGTTTAGCGAAATCTAAATTGTGGGTAAGAAGAACACCCAAGTATTTAAATTCCTGGACTATTTCGATAACGGTGGTATTGAGCAACCACTTTTCATCAGAGCGTCTTCTTGTTTGCCTTCCTTCAAAAATCATAATTTTTGTTTTTTGTACATTTATTTGCAGACCCCAGGTCTCACAAAATAAGCAAAGTCGGTTAATTTGCATCTGTAGCGAAACTGGATTGTCGGCAAACATAACCAAATCATCGCCATATAATAAAACTTTGACAATGCTGTTACCAAAAGAGACTCCACCAGGAAGATGATCACAAATATCATCAATGAAGAGAGAAAACAGTAAAGGGCTCAAAATACAACCGTTCAATAAACTTTCTAGCGATACTGGAGATAGCGAAAACATGGTCCATTGTATAATAACCTGGGCGGAAACCGGCTTGAAAAATACTCAAACGATTACTACTTTCAATCCATTTAATAAGTCTTCCATTCAGAATGGCTGAAAGAATTTTTCGAATTGTATTTAATACCGAAATACCTCTATAATTTTCAGGCGTATTTGCATCACCTTTCTTAAAAATTGCAAAAATAACGGATTTCTTGAAACTAGTTGGAGCGATAGCGTCGTTGTACAATCTATTAAAGAAGGTTACAAAGAAATTTTTAAATTCCAAAGTGCTGTTTTTGTAGAATTCCACTGGTATACCGTCCGTACCTGGTGTTTTATTGTTTTTCATTTTTGAGAGCGTAGCTTCCAATTCCACAAGCGAGATCTCAGAATCCAGCTCATTTACTACAGAGTTATGTAGCGCGTAATCGAAGGTATGAAGGTCTTCGTCAGCTGAGAGCAGAGTTTTAAAATGAGCTGCTAGCGTCTCAGCATCTAGAGAGTACTTCATACCCTGATTACGCCCACTCAGCTCGTTTACAATTTGCCAGAAGGATTTGGAGTTCGTGCAGTGTTCTAGTTCATTGGCCATTTTTTTTTTTTTTGATAATCTATCTTTTTAGATAGACATAATTTTTTATAATCTCTATTATATTCTACGTACTTATTTTTAAAAAATTGGGAGTTTGTCATTCTAAAAAGTTTTAAATAAACAAAGGATTTTTTTCGTAGATTTCTGCAGTCATTATCAAACCATTTATTAGCTTATACAAAAGTATGAGCGCTCTTTTGGGCAAAAGGGGCCGAACGTTTAATGACTTCAGATATTCTACCGCAGGTCTCTTCAATAGAGAGTGGATGCTAAAGAAGCGAGTGCAAATTAAGGTTCAAGTCTTTTATAGAGAAGTGCATTGTGATCAGACCATTTAAGTTTATCAAAGCTAGTAGGATTCGGAAGTTGAGTTTCATCAGGAAAATGTAATTTAACGACTATTGGGAAATGTGCCGAAAAGTTGGCCAGAGCAACTTCAAAATCCTCTATAACATTAAACCAGTTTCCAGAAATAGCCGCGAAATCAATAACAGATTGACCTTGTCCACTTACAAACGTAAATTCACCACAAGCATCACTTTTAGAAGACCCGTTTAGTACGAAAAGTCCAAATAACTCAAACATTTCTGCTAAAATCCGTCCACTACGATTAAAAATTTCGTCTTTAGAGTTTCTATGCTCATTAAAAGCCGTTCGCGGATGTAAAAAATTAACATTAGAGTTTTGATATCTGCCAATTCTAGCGTTTAAATCTCCCACTATCATTACACTTTCGAAAGTAATGGTATTCATAAATTCAACTAATTCATCAAATTCAGTTTGCCAATTATTGCAATTTAGGTAAACTGGAATTATATAATAACTTAAGTTGTTGCAAACCACTTCAAAAATTATTTTTTCATCAATTGTTTTAAACTTAACTAAATTACCCCATAAGTTTTGTTTAATCCCATATAATATACCCCCACTGGCTCTTCCATGTGAATTCGATCTAATTGCTGAATTAAACATTAATTTGAAATCTTTAAAATATTTTAAGAATTCGTTTTCGTTTTTATGTTCCACAAATGTTTCTATAAGCATTATAATATCGAAATCTTGTAAATAATTAAAAAAATTTGGTATTAAGAGTTTGTTTTTGAGACCAGTAATATTATAAGAACATATTTTAAAATTTTTAAAATTAACTACATTTGAATTATGGCAGACGACAGACTTTACCTATTGTGTATTCCGCTTTAAGTGTTGTGGCATTCGACTATCAGGTGGCGCTCCTAGCGATTGAGAGGAAGAAGATGATGGACCAATTGAAACCGGAGCTAAGTGCCTATCTACACGCGTTGTGCCCACAACGTTGTGCTCACAACACTATGTGTCTACATGTGTTGTGACTACTCATGACCCCTTTTCCATTTTGTGTTATGGAACGACAAACTTGAAACATTTGTGTTTGAAATTTTGAGCCGGTGATACTGCCGGCCGACATGCATTTACGGTTGCCACTTGAAAAAAAAGTTTGTGTCCAAATTTGAAAATAAAAATGACCACTTGTAGGTAAAAACGACCAACATAATCACATTTTGTTTAACATATTTTCCTTATTATGCAGATGACATTTATTTTTTAACTACGTACAAATAAACTGACAAAATCCCTAACATACTTAATTAAATTAGATTAACCCAAATAAAGATGACGAAATATAAAAACAAAGCGTTTTAACATTAGATCACAGTATATAAGTTTTTACAATAATTTCGATTTCGAGAATTTATACGGCTTGTGTAATGCGTAGATAATTCTCTCTGTTCCCTAAGTCCAATTCAGATCAAGAGTTTATATTTTTAATAAAGTTATTATTTACACAAAGTTGCTTAAATTAGTTTAACAGTTATTTCTATTTAGCCATGTGAGTATGTTAAAAGAACGTTATCGTACTCAATTGTCGAACATCTTTTGTCGTTTCTAAATAATATATATACCAAATGGAATAAAAAATGACTATTTGACCAAGTGAAAAAATAATGACCAAATTTGGTCACAGATGACCAACGTGGTAACCGTGTATACAATATGTGCCAAGCCGAAGAGCAAAACTAGTATACCTTTCGCATCGACGAACAGAAAATAATGAGAAATTCGGAACGAAATGAGAAAGGAACTGTACTGCCCAAGCAGAAAATTCAATTTTTGTCATGAGCCTCCCGTCCCTTTACTCAGCTCCTCGCTTGCCCACAAACTCTCGTCACAACGTTGTGGGCACAACGCGTGTAGACAGGCACTAACTTTCTTCCCTCGCTGCAGTCAAAAAGGTCATGGCATCTGTCACCAAAAGCTTCTGCTACAAATGTCATATCGGCTGCTGTTTTGACAATCAAACCTCGTGAAACTTTGTAAACAAAGTGGTGGTTGTTAATTTGCATTTTTCTATCTCCTTTGATTAAAATTTTCATTTTCGGGTTAATTTGCAGCAGTTTGTTTTTAGTAGAAACTAAAGATTGTCGATTTTTCCTGAATATTAGTGATTGCTCGCGAAATATACTTATTCCAGAGCCTTTTAGTTTGTGCGCGGCCGCGATCATTTTTTCGGCGTCCTCCGCTGTAGTAAGTTCCATGACAGTGCCGCGTTGAGTGTTGTTGTTTTTTATTTGCCGGTTACTTTTAACTTGCAGTTCTTCACCTTCTTTTACCATCAGAAGCCCCTCGCAAGTCTGTTTAGCGAATTTGATTGCATCGGTTTCTGGTCCTAAATGGAGGTCAACCACAATAGATTTTTCGTTTCCTTTGCGAGACAGTATTTCCAATTGAGTTTCTAGAAGTTCACATCTCTCTGACATGACGGTTAGTTGTTTAGTCAGTTGGGTGTTGAGTGCTTTCATGGAAGTTAACTCATTTGAAAGTGATAATAAATCATTTTTTGTGACTAGATGCTTAAGCTTATCAACAGATAAATTTCCTACTCCCATTGTTGTGTTTATAGAGCTTTTTTTGTTGGTGGTGTTGTGTTCGGGTGAAATTTCGGTTATGTTGCGCTTGCGGTTCATCTGCTAAAAAATGATTAGTACCGCAGTTTGAATTCTAGATTGATAGCCGAAAAAATCCTTTGAAAACTTAATTTGTCAATGATCTCAAGCAATCCTTCTATATTTTCGAATATATTTTTACAACGCGTATTCAAAAATGGTATTAGTTTGAAATTAACTTGTATATACTTTAATTAAAATCGAAAAAAATACGAGGAGCTATACAAAATTTACACTTCCAAAAAAGGAATAAATAAAGAAATCCCTACAGGATTACGTGGCCGGACTCATCCTGAGCATTCAGAACCACCAAGTTGTAGAAGCCCGGTAGCCTAGAGTGTCTAGGCGCCGACAAAATCAGTCGTTCTTTGACTTCCAAGCAGTGAAGAAGTGTTTTTATTTATATTTATTTCCAAGTTTAAGGATACCTTCCGGAGCTGATTAAAAAAAAGGATTGTTTCTTTTACATCGAAGCAAAAACTACCGATATCTATGTATATGTAATTCTGCAATTCTATATATGCATCTACGTGTATATATATATTGCCTATATTTAAACCTATACATAAATGTAAATTATTTAAAAAATTTACCTAAGTTGTTGGATATATCTTCTTTTAATTCAGGCACACCAAATGGAATTTTAAAACAAAATTTCCGTTAAAAAAACTTTACCACTTTATTTAACAAAATGGGTATTTAAACTTCTATTCAAAAATTACTATGACTATGACTTTGAGGATGATTCTCTCAGGATTCGATTTTTGAAAAGAATCTAAGCTTCCTAGCCAACCTGCGGACTACCCATTTTCATATTTTAGAGAATCCAGCAAAGCTCCTATCCCGTTGATGGTTCTCCAACTCACCAACACACGGATCCCAGTTTCCATCTCACGCTTCTGAATCTAGCGCGGATTGACCTCTTCTTGTAAAGTGGGAAATGTTGCTTCTTAGAAACTCTACTCAACCTAAGCTTCCTAACCAACATTTCCACCTTACCGCCTCCGTGTCTGCAACAATTGTTATCTGATAGTAGGGTTTGCCTTCTTTTTGTAGCATATTTTAGGGATACCCGGTTTCGGTTAGTTTGAAATTGAGCTATGTACATATGTAGGTAACAGATGGTTCAATTTCTTTGGTTTATGTTTTATTGTTTAAATTTGTTAATTTAATTTAATTTAAAAAACTTCTTATTTGCCCACCCTTTTATTTCTTTGAATTTCAGCAATTTATATACATATATCCCAAGTGTCGCAACACCGACTTTTTTAAATAGGGCATTTTATTATGGAATTACCCTCTCTTTGATTGTTTACTAATCCCTTAATTGTGGACAAATGAGACGGTGTTCAAGTTTCTTTCAGTAATTTAAAAATGAATAACGACTTATGTATTTGTTTTCCCTTTTCAATAATATATGTAAAATAGAAAACAAAATCCACTTTGTGTTAGATGCTTAAGTTTTTTCAACACTGTATATTTTTATATTCATATATATATATATATATGCATATATTTTAAATGAGTAACACATATATTTTCCTTCTCTCTATATATATATATTAATATATATATATATATACATATATAACGAAACCACTGAAGCTTGATTTTTATTCACATTTTATTATCATGTATGTATTACTATATACTGTTTACGCCATCGAAACATTTTTTGAGTTTTGCAGTAAGGTTCACTGTGCTGGATGTTGTGGCATTAATATCTGATATTGCTGATGATGGTTTTGGGGCGTTCCCTGGTGATAATAATTGGGAACCAATTGAGGATGAATAACTGGGCACATAACATGGTACGGTTGAGCTGAAGATCCAAAATTCGTCTGAGGTCCCCCGCCTGCAGGAGATGGTTGTGGTGGCGGGTGGAATTGTTGGTGTGGCTGGCCTGGTGAAGGAGTAGTTGAAGGGGGTGTTTGCGCTAAAAATTGTATTGACTGTGAAGGTGGCTCATGAAACATCCGCATCTGTGAAATTGAAAAAAGTAAGCAATTATTTCTGCGCTGGCTTATTTGCTATTATAATTACCATTGGTTGATATGGTTGCGAAGAAAAATGTGTCGGATGCGTTGCTTGTTGATAATGGATGAACTGTTGCATTGGAGCTGCTGTGAGTAATGGCTGACCTGTAGCGGCAGCAGCTGACACATGCATTTGTGAAGTTGCAACAGGACCTATTTGACAAAAAATATTTTTATTTTTATTTAGGAAAGTCAACAAGAACTAATTGTTAATGGGTTTAATTTTCGATTACTCTATTTGTTATAATCTACTACCGAAGAAAAATGCTAACACATCATAAGGCGTATTTGCGTTAATAAAAGAAATAACGTTTTTATAGTTGATTTTGAACATCTTGTTCTTAGGAACCGTTACTTAAAGAACAAAAAGGACTAGTCAAACGATTTGGGAAATTAAAAGATCTATACATTTTGTATCATTATCATTATCTCATTATCATTATCTCATTATCATTATCATTATCATTATCATTATCATTATCATTATCATTATCATTATCATTATCATTATCATTATCATTATCATTATCATTATCATTATCATTATCATTATCATTATCATTATCATTATCATTATCATTATCATTATCATTATCATTATCATTATCATTATCATTATCATTATCATTATCATTATCATTATCATTATCATTATCATTATCATTATCATTATCATTATCATTATCATTATCATTATCATTATCATTATCACTATCATTATCATTATCATTATCATTATCATTATCATTATCATTATCATTATCATTATCATTATCATTATCATTATCATTATCATTATCATTATCATTATCATTATCATTATCATTATCATTATCATTATCATTATCATTATCATTATCATTATCATTATCATTATCATTATCATTATCATTATCATTATCATTATCATTATCATTATCATTATCATTATCATTATCATTATCATTATCATTATCATTATCATTATCATTATCATTATCATTATCATTATCATTATCATTATCATTATCATTATCATTATCATTATCATTATCATTATCATTATCATTATCATTATCATTATCATTATCATTATCATTATCATTATCATTATCATTATCATTATCATTATCATTATCATTATCATTATCATTATCATTATCATTATCATTATCATTATCATTATCATTATCATTATCATTATCATTATCATTATCATTATCATTATCATTATCATTATCATTATCATTATCATTATCATTATCATTATCATTATCATTATCATTATCATTATCATTATCATTATCATTATCATTATCATTATCATTATCATTATCATTATCATTATCATTATCATTATCATTATCATTATCATTATCATTATCATTATCATTATCATTATCATTATCATTATCATTATCATTATCATTATCATTATCATTATCATTATCATTATCATTATCATTATCATTATCATTATCATTATCATTATCATTATCATTATCATTATCATTATCATTATCATTATCATTATCATTATCATTATCATTATCATTATCATTATCATTATCATTATCATTATCATTATCATTATCATTATCATTATCATTATCATTATCATTATCATTATCATTATCATTATCATTATCATTATCATTATCATTATCATTATCATTATCATTATCATTATCATTATCATTATCATTATCATTATCATTATCATTATCATTATCATTATCATTATCATTATCATTATCATTATCATTATCATTATCATTATCATTATCATTATCATTATCATTATCATTATCATTATCATTATCATTATCATTATCATTATCATTATCATTATCATTATCATTATCATTATCATTATCATTATCATTATCATTATCATTATCATTATCATTATCATTATCATTATCATTATCATTATCATTATCATTATCATTATCATTATCATTATCATTATCATTATCATTATCATTATCATTATCATTATCATTATCATTATCATTATCATTATCATTATCATTATCATTATCATTATCATTATCATTATCATTATCATTATCATTATCATTATCATTATCATTATCATTATCATTATCATTATCATTATCATTATCATTATCATTATCATTATCATTATCATTATCATTATCATTATCATTATCATTATCATTATCATTATCATTATCATTATCATTATCATTATCATTATCATTATCATTATCATTATCATTATCATTATCATTATCATTATCATTATCATTATCATTATCATTATCATTATCATTATCATTATCATTATCATTATCATTATCATTATCATTATCATTATCATTATCATTATCATTATCATTATCATTATCATTATCATTATCATTATCATTATCATTATCATTATCATTATCATTATCATTATCATTATCATTATCATTATCATTATCATTATCATTATCATTATCATTATCATTATCATTATCATTATCATTATCATTATCATTATCATTATCATTATCATTATCATTATCATTATCATTATCATTATCATTATCATTATCATTATCATTATCATTATCATTATCATTATCATTATCATTATCATTATCATTATCATTATCATTATCATTATCATTATCATTATCATTATCATTATCATTATCATTATCATTATCATTATCATTATCATTATCATTATCATTATCATTATCATTATCATTATCATTATCATTATCATTATCATTATCATTATCATTATCATTATCATTATCATTATCATTATCATTATCATTATCATTATCATTATCATTATCATTATCATTATCATTATCATTATCATTATCATTATCATTATCATTATCATTATCATTATCATTATCATTATCATTATCATTATCATTATCATTATCATTATCATTATCATTATCATTATCATTATCATTATCATTATCATTATCATTATCATTATCATTATCATTATCATTATCATTATCATTATCATTATCATTATCATTATCATTATCATTATCATTATCATTATCATTATCATTATCATTATCATTATCATTATCATTATCATTATCATTATCATTATCATTATCATTATCATTATCATTATCATTATCATTATCATTATCATTATCATTATCATTATCATTATCATTATCATTATCATTATCATTATCATTATCATTATCATTATCATTATCATTATCATTATCATTATCATTATCATTATCATTATCATTATCATTATCATTATCATTATCATTATCATTATCATTATCATTATCATTATCATTATCATTATCATTATCATTATCATTATCATTATCATTATCATTATCATTATCATTATCATTATCATTATCATTATCATTATCATTATCATTATCATTATCATTATCATTATCATTATCATTATCATTATCATTATCATTATCATTATCATTATCATTATCATTATCATTATCATTATCATTATCATTATCATTATCATTATCATTATCATTATCATTATCATTATCATTATCATTATCATTATCATTATCATTATCATTATCATTATCATTATCATTATCATTATCATTATCATTATCATTATCATTATCATTATCATTATCATTATCATTATCATTATCATTATCATTATCATTATCATTATCATTATCATTATCATTATCATTATCATTATCATTATCATTATCATTATCATTATCATTATCATTATCATTATCATTATCATTATCATTATCATTATCATTATCATTATCATTATCATTATCATTATCATTATCATTATCATTATCATTATCATTATCATTATCATTATCATTATCATTATCATTATCATTATCATTATCATTATCATTATCATTATCATTATCATTATCATTATCATTATCATTATCATTATCATTATCATTATCATTATCATTATCATTATCATTATCATTATCATTATCATTATCATTATCATTATCATTATCATTATCATTATCATTATCATTATCATTATCATTATCATTATCATTATCATTATCATTATCATTATCATTATCATTATCATTATCATTATCATTATCATTATCATTATCATTATCATTATCATTATCATTATCATTATCATTATCATTATCATTATCATTATCATTATCATTATCATTATCATTATCATTATCATTATCATTATCATTATCATTATCATTATCATTATCATTATCATTATCATTATCATTATCATTATCATTATCATTATCATTATCATTATCATTATCATTATCATTATCATTATCATTATCATTATCATTATCATTATCATTATCATTATCATTATCATTATCATTATCATTATCATTATCATTATCATTATCATTATCATTATCATTATCATTATCATTATCATTATCATTATCATTATCATTATCATTATCATTATCATTATCATTATCATTATCATTATCATTATCATTATCATTATCATTATCATTATCATTATCATTATCATTATCATTATCATTATCATTATCATTATCATTATCATTATCATTATCATTATCATTATCATTATCATTATCATTATCATTATCATTATCATTATCATTATCATTATCATTATCATTATCATTATCATTATCATTATCATTATCATTATCATTATCATTATCATTATCATTATCATTATCATTATCATTATCATTATCATTATCATTATCATTATCATTATCATTATCATTATCATTATCATTATCATTATCATTATCATTATCATTATCATTATCATTATCATTATCATTATCATTATCATTATCATTATCATTATCATTATCATTATGATTATCATTATCATTATCATTATCATTATCATTATCATTATCATTATCATTATCATTATCATTATCATTATCATTATCATTATCATTATCATTATCATTATCATTATCATTATCATTATCATTATCATTATCATTATCATTATCATTATCATTATCATTATCATTATCATTATCATTATCATTATCATTATCATTATCATTATCATTATCATTATCATTATCATTATCATTATCATTATCATTATCATTATCATTATCATTATCATTATCATTATCATTATCATTATCATTATCATTATCATTATCATTATCATTATCATTATCATTATCATTATCATAACATTATCATTATCATTATCATTATCATTATCATTATCATTATCATTATCATTATCATTATCATTATCATTATCATTATCATTATCATTATCATTATCATTATCATTATCATTATCATTATCATTATCATTATCATTATCATTATCATTATCATTATCATTATCATTATCATTATCATTATCATTATCATTATCATTATCATTATCATTATCATTATCATTATCATTATCATTATCATTATCATTATCATTATCATTATCATTATCATTATCATTATCATTATCATTATCATTATCATTATCATTATCATTATCATTATCATTATCATTATCATTATCATTATCATTATCATTATCATTATCATTATCATTATCATTATCATTATCATTATCATTATCATTATCATTATCATTATCATTATCATTATCATTATCATTATCATTATCATTATCATTATCATTATCATTATCATTATCATTATATCATTATCATTATCATTATCATTATCATTATCATTATCATTATCATTATCATTATCATTATCATTATCATTATCATTATCATTATCATTATCATTATCATTATCATTATCATTATCATTATCATTATCATTATCATTATCATTATCATTATCATTATCATTATCATTATCATTATCATTATCATTATCATTATCATTATCATTATCATTATCATTATCATTATCATTATCATTATCATTATCATTATCATTATCATTATCATTATCATTATCATTATCATTATCATTATCATTATCATTATCATTATCATTATCATTATCATTATCATTATCATTATCATTATCATTATCATTATCATTATCATTATCATTATCATTATCATTATCATTATCATTATCATTATCATTATCATTATCATTATCATTATATCATTATCATTATCATTATCATTATCATTATCATTATCATTATCATTATCATTATCATTATCATTATCATTATCATTATCATTATCATTATCATTATCATTATCATTATCATTATCATTATCATTATCATTATCATTATCATTATCATTATCATTATCATTATCATTATCATTATCATTATCATTATCATTATCATTATCATTATCATTATCATTATCATTATCATTATCATTATCATTATCATTATCATTATCATTATCATTATCATTATCATTATCATTATCATTATCATTATCATTATCATTATCATTATCATTATCATTATCATTATCATTATCATTATCTCATTATCATTATCATTATCATTATCATTATCTCATTATCATTATCTCATTATCATTATCATTATCTCATTATCATTATCTCATTATCTCATTATCATTATCTGATTATCATTATCTGATTATCATTATCTGATTATCATTATCTGATTATCATTATCTGATTATCATTATCTGATTATCATTATCTGATTATCATTATCTGATTATCATTATCTGATTATCATTATCTGATTATCATTATCTGATTATCATTATCTGATTATCATTATCTGATTATCATTATCTGATTATCATTATCTGATTATCATTATCTGATTATC
>CAKKTC010000348.1:0-26839 GCA_920104205.1 Eupeodes latifasciatus
TTTCGATTGCTTTATCTCCTCAACCAAGCCTCCAAACAAGATGCGGTTTTCACTAAAGTACAGAGCATCGCGCCGCCTTTCAATTGATGCATAAATCTCAAAAATGATTTTTTTTTCAGTTTTTTCGAGAAAATTGTGGGCTAACCCCTTGCCGAAAAGAAGTAGTATTTCAAAACTATTTCCCATCCAATCAAAATACACATCAAAAGAAAGGTATTTAAATGCTCTACCCACAACTGCAAACCAAAAGGTTCTACGAGCTCTCGTTTCGGAAAAATTAGTCAAAAAGTAAAATTACAGAATTTCGACCCAGCCCATCACAAATTATCTTTCGATTGCTTTATCTCCTCAACCAAGCCTCCAAACAAGATGAGGTTTTCAATAAAGTACAGAGCATCGCGCCGCCTTTCAATTGATGTATAAATCTCAAAAATGATTTTTCTTCAGAGTTTCGAGAAAATTATCTCCTCAACCAAGCCTCCAAACAAGATGCGGTTTTCACTAAAGTACAGAGCATCGCGCCGCCTTTCAATTGATGCATAAATCTCAAAAATGATTTTTTTTCAGTTTTTCGAGAAAATTGTGGGCTAACCCCTTGCCGAAAAAAGTAGTATTTTCAAAACTATTTCCCACCCAATCAAAATACACATCAAAAGAAAGGTATTTAAATGCTCTACCCACAACTGCAAACCAAAAGGTTCTACGAGCTCTCGTTTCGGAAAAATTAGTCAAAAAGTAAAATTACAGAATTTCGACCCAGCCCATCACAAATTATCTTTCGATTGCTTTATCTCCTCAACCAAGCCTCCAAACAAGATGCCTTTCAATTGATGCATAAATCTCAAAAATGATTTTTTTTTTTTTTCAGTTTTTCGAGAAAATTGTGGGCTAACCCCTTGCCGAAAAAAAGTAGTATTTTCAAAACTATTTCCCACCCAATCAAAATACACATCAAAAGAAAGGTATTTAAATGCTCTACCCACAACTGCAAACCAAAAGGTTCTACGAGCTCTCGTTTCGGAAAAAATTAGTCAAAAAGTAAAATTACAGAATTTCGACCCAGCCCATCACAAATTATCTTTCGATTGCTTTATCTCCTCAACCAAGCCTCCAAACAAGATGCGGTTTTCACTAAAGTATAGAGCATCGCGCCGCCTTTCAATTGATGTATAAATCTCAAAAATGATTTTTTTTTCAGTTTTTCGAGAAAATTGTGTCAAAAAGTAAAATTACAGAATTTCGACCCAGCCCATCACAAATTATCTTTCGATTGCTTTATCTCCTCAACCAAGCCTCCAAACAAGATGCGGTTTTCACTAAAGTACAGAGCATCGCGCCGCCTTTCAATTGATGCATAAATCTCAAAAATGATTTTTTTTCAGTTTTTCGAGAAAAATTGTGGGCTAACCCCTTGCCGAAAAAAAGTAGTATTTTCAAAACTATTTCCCATCCAATCAAAATACACATCAAAAGAAAGGTATTTAAATGCTCTACCCACAACTGCAAACCAAAAGGTTCTACGAGCTCTCGTTTCGGAAAAATTAGTCAAAAAGTAAAATTACAGAATTTCGACCCAGCCCATCACAAATTATCTTTCGATTGCTTTATCTCCTCAACCAAGCCTCCAAACAAGATGCGGTTTTCAATAAAGTACAGAGCATCGCGCCGCCTTTCAATTGATATATAAATCTCAAAAATGATTTTTCTTCAGTTTTTCGAGAAAATTGTGTCAAAAAGTAAAATTACAGAATTTCGACCCAGCCCATCACAAATTATCTTTCGATTGCTTTATCTCCTCAACCCAGCCTCCAAACAAGAGAATTTTGACCCAGCCCATCACAAATTATCTTTCGATTGCTTTATCTCCTCAACCAAGCCTCCAAACAAGATGCGGTTTTCACTAAAGTACAGAGCATCGCGCCGCCTTTCAATTGATGTATAAATCTCAAAAATGATTTTTCTTCAGTTTTTCGAGAAAATTGTGTCAAAAAGTAAAATTACAGAATTTCGACCCAGCCCATCACAAATTATCTTTCGATTGCTTTATCTCCTCAACCAAGCCTCCAAACAAGATGCGGTTTTCACTAAAGTACAGAGCATCGCGCCGCCTTTCAATTGATGTATAAATCTCAAAAATGATTTTTCTTCAGTTTTTCGAGAAAATTGTGTCAAAAAGTAAAATTACAGAATTTCGACCCAGCCCATCACAAATTATCTTTCGATTGCTTTATCTCCTCAACCAAGCCTCCAAACAAGATGCGGTTTTCACTAAAGTACAGAGCATCGCGCCGCCTTTCAATTGATGTATAAATCTCAAAAATGATTTTTTTTTCAGTTTTTCGAGAAAATTGTGTCAAAAAGTAAAATTACAGAATTTTGACCCAGCCCATCACAAATTATCTTTCGATTGCTTTATCTCCTCAACCAAGCCTCCAAACAAGATGCGGTTTTCACTAAAGTACAGAGCATCGCGCCGCCTTTCAATTGATGCATAAATCTCAAAAATGATTTTTTTTTTCAGTTTTTCGAGAAAATTGTGTCAAAAAGTAAAATTACAGAATTTCGACCCAGCCCATCACAAATTATCTTTCGATTGCTTTATCTCCTCAACCAAGCCTCCAAACAAGATGCGGTTTTCACTAAAGTACAGAGCATCGCGCCGCCTTTCAATTGATGTATAAATCTCAAAAATGATTTTTCTTCAGTTTTTCGAGAAAATTGTGTCAAAAAGTAAAATTACAGAATTTCGACCCAGCCCATCACAAATTATCTTTCGATTGCTTTATCTCCTCAACCAAGCCTCCAAACAAGATGCGGTTTTCACTAAAGTACAGAGCATCGCGCCGCCTTTCAATTGATGTATAAATCTCAAAAATGATTTTTTTTCAGTTTTTCGAGAAAATTGTGTCAAAAAGTAAAATTACAGAATTTCGACCCAGCCCATCACAAATTATCTTTCGATTGCTTTATCTCCTCAACCAAGCCTCCAAACAAGATGCGGTTTTCACTAAAGTACAGAGCATCGTGCCGCCTTTCAATTGATGCATAAATCTCAAAAATGATTTTTTTCAGTTTTTCGAGAAAATTGTGTCAAAAAGTAAAATTACAGAATTTCGACCCAGCCCATCACAAATTATCTTTCGATTGCTTTATCTCCTCAACCAAGCCTCCAAACAAGATGCGGTTTTCACTAAAGTACAGAGCATCGCGCCGCCTTTCAATTGATGCATAAATCTCAAAAATGATTTTTTTTTTCAGTTTTTCGAGAAAATTGTGTCAAAAAGTAAAATTACAGAATTTCGACCCAGCCCATCACAAATTATCTTTCGATTGCTTTATCTCCTCAACCAAGCCTCCAAACAAGATGCGGTTTTCACTAAAGTACAGAGCATCGCGTCGCCTTTCAATTGATGCATAAATCTCAAAAATGATTTTTTTTCAGTTTTTCGAGAAAATTGTGGGCTAACCCCTTGCCGAAAAAAAGTAGTATTTTCAAAACTATTTCCCACCCAATCAAAATACACATCAAAAGAAAGGTATTTAAATGCTCTACCCACAACTGCAAACCAAAAGGTTCTACGAGCTCTCGTTTCGGAAAAATTAGTCAAAAAGTAAAATTACAGAATTTCGACCCAGCCCATCACAAATTATCTTTCGATTGCTTTATCTCCTCAACCAAGCCTCCAAACAAGATGCGGTTTTCACTAAAGTACAGAGCATCGAGCCGCCTTTCAATTGATGTATAAATCTCAAAAATGATTTTTTTTTCAGTTTTTCGAGAAAATTGTGTCAAAAAGTAAAATTATAAAATTAAAGAATTTCGACCCAGCCCATCACAAATTATCTTTCGATTGCTTTATCTCCTCAACCAAGCCTCCAAACAAGATGCGGTTTTCACTAAAGTACAGAGCATCGTGCCGCCTTTCAATTGATGCATAAATCTCAAAAATGATTTTTTTTCAGTTTTTCGAGAAAATTGTGTCAAAAAGTAAAATTACAGAATTTCGACCCAGCCCATCACAAATTATCTTTCGATTGCTTTATCTCCTCAACCAAGCCTCCAAACAAGATGCGGTTTTCACTAAAGTACAGAGCATCGCGCCGCCTTTCAATTGATGCATAAATCTCAAAAATGATTTTTTTTTTCAGTTTTTCGAGAAAATTGTGTCAAAAAGTAAAATTACAGAATTTCGACCCAGCCCTTCACAAATTATCTTTCGATTGCTTTATCTCCTCAACCAAGCCTCCAAACAAGATGCGGTTTTCACTAAAGTACAGAGCATCGCGTCGCCTTTCAATTGATGCATAAATCTCAAAAATGATTTTTTTTCAGTTTTTCGAGAAAATTGTGGGCTAACCCCTTGCCGAAAAAAAGTAGTATTTTCAAAACTATTTCCCACCCAATCAAAATACACATCAAAAGAAAGGTATTTAAATGCTCTACCCACAACTGCAAACCAAAAGGTTCTACGAGCTCTCGTTTCGGAAAAATTAGTCAAAAAGTAAAATTACAGAATTTCGACCCAGCCCATCACAAATTATCTTTCGATTGCTTTATCTCCTCAACCAAGCCTCCAAACAAGATGCGGTTTTCACTAAAGTACAGAGCATCGCGCCGCCTTTCAATTGATGCATAAATCTCAAAAATGATTTTTTTTTCAGTTTTTCGAGAAAATTGTGGGCTAACCCCTTGCCGAAAAAAAGTAGTATTTTCAAAACTATTTCCCATCCAATCAAAATACACATCAAAAGAAAGGTATTTAAATGCTCTACCCACAACTGCAAACCAAAAGGTTCTACGAGCTCTCGTTTCGGAAAAATTAGTCAAAAAGTAAAATTACAGAATTTCGACCCAGCCCATCACAAATTATCTTTCGATTGCTTTATCTCCTCAACCAAGCCTCCAAACAAGATGAGGTTTTCAATAAAGTACAGAGCATCGCGCCGCCTTTCAATTGATGTATAAATCTCAAAAATGATTTTTCTTCAGTTTTTCGAGAAAATTGTGTCAAAAAGTAAAATTACAGAATTTCGACCCAGCCCATCACAAATTATCTTTCGATTGCTTTATCTCCTCAACCAAGCCTCCAAACAAGATGCGGTTTTCACTAAAGTACAGAGCATCGCGCCGCCTTTCAATTGATGCATAAATCTCAAAAATGATTTTTTTTCAGTTTTTCGAGAAAATTGTGGGCTAACCCCTTGCCGAAAAAAGTAGTATTTTCAAAACTATTTCCCACCCAATCAAAATACACATCAAAAGAAAGGTATTTAAATGCTCTACCCACAACTGCAAACCAAAAGGTTCTACGAGCTCTCGTTTCGGAAAAATTAGTCAAAAAGTAAAATTACAGAATTTCGACCCAGCCCATCACAAATTATCTTTCGATTGCTTTATCTCCTCAACCAAGCCTCCAAACAAGATGCGGTTTTCACTAAAGTACAGAGCATCGAGCCGCCTTTCAATTGATGTATAAATCTCAAAAATGATTTTTTTTTCAGTTTTTCGAGAAAATTGTGTCAAAAAGTAAAATTATAAAATTAAAGAATTTCGACCCAGCCCATCACAAATTATCTTTCGATTGCTTTATCTCCTCAACCAAGCCTCCAAACAAGATGCGGTTTTCACTAAAGTACAGAGCATCGCGCCGCCTTTCAATTGATGTATAAATCTCAAAAATGATTTTTTTTCAGTTTTTCGAGAAAATTGTGGGCTAACCCCTTGCCGAAAAAAAGTAGTATTTTCAAAACTATTTCCCACCCAATCAAAATACACATCAAAAGAAAGGTATTTAAATGCTCTACCCACAACTGCAAACCAAAAGGTTCTACGAGCTCTCGTTTCGGAAAAATTAGTCAAAAAGTAAAATTACAGAATTTCGACCCAGCCCATCACAAATTATCTTTCGTTTGCTTTATCTCCTCAACCAAGCCTCCAAACAAGATGCGGTTTTCACTAAAGTACAGAGCATCGCGCCGCCTTTCAATTGATGCATAAATCTCAAAAATGATTTTTTTTTTTCAGTTTTTCGAGAAAATTGTGGGCTAACCCCTTGCCGAAAAAAAGTAGTATTTTCAAAACTATTTCCCACCCAATCAAAATACACATCAAAAGAAAGGTATTTAAATGCTCTACCCACAACTGCAAACCAAAAGGTTCTACGAGCTCTCGTTTCGGAAAAATTAGTCAAAAAGTAAAATTACAGAATTTCGACCCAGCCCATCACAAATTATCTTTCGATTGCTTTATCTCCTCAACCAAGCCTCCAAACAAGATGCGGTTTTCACTAAAGTACAGAGCATCGCGCCGCCTTTCAATTGATGTATAAATCTCAAAAATGATTTTTTTTCAGTTTTTCGAGAAAATTGTGTCAAAAAGTAAAATTACAGAATTTCGACCCAGCCCATCACAAATTATCTTTCGATTGCTTTATCTCCTCAACCAAGCCTCCAAACAAGATGCGGTTTTCACTAAAGTACAGAGCATCGCGCCGCCTTTCAATTGATGCATAAATCTCAAAAATGATTTTTTTTCAGTTTTTCGAGAAAATTGTGGGCTAACCCCTTGCCGAAAAAAAGTAGTATTTTCAAAACTATTTCCCATCCAATCAAAATACACATCAAAAGAAAGGTATTTAAATGCTCTACCCACAACTGCAAACCAAAAGGTTCTACGAGCTCTCGTTTCGGAAAAATTAGTCAAAAAGTAAAATTACAGAATTTCGACCCAGCCCATCACAAATTATCTTTCGATTGCTTTATCTCCTCAACCAAGCCTCCAAACAAGATGCGGTTTTCAATAAAGTACAGAGCATCGCGCCGCCTTTCAATTGATGTATAAATCTCAAAAATGATTTTTCTTCAGTTTTTCGAGAAAATTGTGTCAAAAAGTAAAATTACAGAATTTCGACCCAGCCCATCACAAATTATCTTTCGATTGCTTTATCTCCTCAACCAAGCCTCCAAACAAGATGCGGTTTTCACTAAAGTACAGAGCATCGCGCCGCCTTTCAATTGATGCATAAATCTCAAAAATGATTTTTTTTCAGTTTTTCGAGAAAATTGTGTCAAAAAGTAAAATTACAGAATTTCGACCCAGCCCATCACAAATTATCTTTCGATTGCTTTATCTCCTCAACCAAGCCTCCAAACAAGATGCGGTTTTCACTAAAGTACAGAGCATCGCGCCGCCTTTCAATTGATGTATAAATCTCAAAAATGATTTTTTTTCAGTTTTTCGAGAAAATTGTGTCAAAAAGTAAAATTACAGAATTTCGACCCAGCCCATCACAAATTATCTTTCGATTGCTTTATCTCCTCAACCAAGCCTCCAAACAAGATGCGGTTTTCACTAAAGTACAGAGCATCGCGCCGCCTTTCAATTGATGCATAAATCTCAAAAATGATTTTTTTTCAGTTTTTCGAGAAAATTGTGTCAAAAAGTAAAATTACAGAATTTCGACCCAGCCCATCACAAATTATCTTTCGATTGCTTTATCTCCTCAACCAAGCCTCCAAACAAGATGCGGTTTTCACTAAAGTACAGAGCATCGCGCCGCCTTTCAATTGATGTATAAATCTCAAAAATGATTTTTTTTCAGTTTTTCGAGAAAATTGTGTCAAAAAGTAAAATTACAGAATTTCGACCCAGCCCATCACAAATTATCTTTCGATTGCTTTATCTCCTCAACCAAGCCTCCAAACAAGATGCGGTTTTCACTAAAGTACAGAGCATCGCGCCGCCTTTCAATTGATGCATAAATCTCAAAAATGATTTTTTTTCAGTTTTTCGAGAAAATTGTGGGCTAACCCCTTGCCGAAAAAAAGTAGTATTTTCAAAACTATTTCCCATCCAATCAAAATACACATCAAAAGAAAGGTATTTAAATGCTCTACCCACAACTGCAAACCAAAAGGTTCTACGAGCTCTCGTTTCGGAAAAATTAGTCAAAAAGTAAAATTACAGAATTTCGACCCAGCCCATCACAAATTATCTTTCGATTGCTTTATCTCCTCAACCAAGCCTCCAAACAAGATGCGGTTTTCAATAAAGTACAGAGCATCGCGCCGCCTTTCAATTGATGTATAAATCTCAAAAATGATTTTTCTTCAGTTTTTCGAGAAAATTGTGTCAAAAAGTAAAATTACAGAATTTCGACCCAGCCCATCACAAATTATCTTTCGATTGCTTTATCTCCTCAACCAAGCCTCCAAACAAGATGCGGTTTTCACTAAAGTACAGAGCATCGCGCCGCCTTTCAATTGATGCATAAATCTCAAAAATGATTTTTTTTCAGTTTTTCGAGAAAATTGTGTCAAAAAGTAAAATTACAGAATTTCGACCCAGCCCATCACAAATTATCTTTCGATTGCTTTATCTCCTCAACCAAGCCTCCAAACAAGATGCGGTTTTCACTAAAGTACAGAGCATCGCGCCGCCTTTCAATTGATGTATAAATCTCAAAAATGATTTTTTTTCAGTTTTTCGAGAAAATTGTGTCAAAAAGTAAAATTACAGAATTTCGACCCAGCCCATCACAAATTATCTTTCGATTGCTTTATCTCCTCAACCAAGCCTCCAAACAAGATGCGGTTTTCACTAAAGTACAGAGCATCGCGCCGCCTTTCAATTGATGCATAAATCTCAAAAATGATTTTTTTTCAGTTTTTCGAGAAAATTGTGTCAAAAAGTAAAATTACAGAATTTCGACCCAGCCCATCACAAATTATCTTTCGATTGCTTTATCTCCTCAACCAAGCCTCCAAACAAGATGCGGTTTTCACTAAAGTACAGAGCATCGCGCCGCCTTTCAATTGATGCATAAATCTCAAAAATGATTTTTTTTTCAGTTTTTCGAGAAAATTGTGTCAAAAAGTAAAATTACAGAATTTCGACCCAGCCCATCACAAATTATCTTTCGATTGCTTTATCTCCTCAACCAAGCCTCCAAACAAGATGCGGTTTTCACTAAAGTACAGAGCATCGCGCCGCCTTTCAATTGATGTATAAATCTCAAAAATGATTTTTTTTCAGTTTTTCGAGAAAATTGTGGGCTAACCCCTTTGCCGAAAAAAAGTAGTATTTTCAAAACTATTTCCCACCCAATCAAAATACACATCAAAAGAAAGGTATTTAAATGCTCTACCCACAACTGCAAACCAAAAGGTTCTACGAGCTCTCGTTTCGGAAAAATTAGTCAAAAAGTAAAATTACAGAATTTCGACCCAGCCCATCACAAATTATCTTTCGATTGCTTTATCTCCTCAACCAAGCCTCCAAACAAGATGCGGTTTTCACTAAAGTACAGAGCATCGCGCCGCCTTTCAATTGATGTATAAATCTCAAAAATGATTTTTTTTCAGTTTTTCGAGAAAAGTGTGGGCTAACCCCTTGCCGAAAAAAAGTAGTATTTTCAAAACTATTTCCCACCCAATCAAAATACACATCAAAAGAAAGGTATTTAAATGCTCTACCCACAACTGCAAACCAAAAGGTTCTACGAGCTCTCGTTTCGGAAAAATTAGTCAAAAAGTAAAATTACAGAATTTCGACCCAGCCCATCACAAATTATCTTTCGATTGCTTTATCTCCTCAACCAAGCCTCCAAACAAGATGCGGTTTTCACTAAAGTACAGAGCATCGCGCCGCCTTTCAATTGATGCATAAATCTCAAAAATGATTTTTTTTTTCAGTTTTTCGATAAAATTGTGGGCTAACCCCTTGCCGAAAAAAAGTAGTATTTTCAAAACTATTTCCCACCCAATCAAAATACACATCAAAAGAAAGGTATTTAAATGCTCTACCCACAACTGCAAACCAAAAGGTTCTACGAGCTCTCGTTTCGGAAAAATTAGTCAAAAAGTAAAATTACAGAATTTCGACCCAGCCCATCACAAATTATCTTTCGATTGCTTTATCTCCTCAACCAAGCCTCCAAACAAGATGCGGTTTTCACTAAAGTACAGAGCATCGCGCCGCCTTTCAATGGATGCATAAATCTCAAAAATGATTTTTTTTTCAGTTTTTCGAGAAAATTGTGTCAAAAAGTAAAATTACAGAATTTCGACCCAGCCCATCACAAATTATCTTTCGATTGCTTTATCTCCTCAACCAAGCCTCCAAACAAGATGCGGTTTTCACTAAAGTACAGAGCATCGCGCCGCCTTTCAATTGATGCATAAATCTCAAAAATTATTTTTTTTCAGTTTTTCGAGAAAATTGTGGGCTAACCCCTTGCCGAAAAAAAGTAGTATTTTCAAAACTATTTCCCACCCAATCAAAATACACATCAAAAGAAAGGTATTTAAATGCTCTACCCACAACTGCAAACCAAAAGGTTCTACGAGCTCTCGTTTCGGAAAAATTAGTCAAAAAGTAAAATTACAGAATTTCGACCCAGCCCATCACAAATTATCTTTCGATTGCTTTATCTCCTCAACCAAGCCTCCAAACAAGATGCGGTTTTCACTAAAGTACAGAGCATCGAGCCGCCTTTCAATGGATGTATAAATCTCAAAAATGATTTTTTTTTCAGTTTTTCGAGAAAATTGTGTCAAAAAGTAAAATTATAAAATTAAAGAATTTCGACCCAGCCCATCACAAATTATCTTTCGATTGCTTTATCTCCTCAACCAAGCCTCCAAACAAGATGCGGTTTTCACTAAAGTACAGAGCATCGCGCCGCCTTTCAATTGATGTATAAATCTCAAAAATGATTTTTTTTCAGTTTTTCGAGAAAATTGTGGGCTAACTAACCCCTTGCCGAAAAAAAGTAGTATTTTCAAAACTATTTCCCACCCAATCAAAATACACATCAAAAGAAAGGTATTTAAATGCTCTACCCACAACTGCAAACCAAAAGGTTCTACGAGCTCTCGTTTCGGAAAAATTAGTCAAAAAGTAAAATTACAGAATTTCGACCCAGCCCATCACAAATTATCTTTCGATTGCTTTATCTCCTCAACCAAGCCTCCAAACAAGATGCGGTTTTCACTAAAGTACAGAGCATCGCGCCGCCTTTCAATTGATGCATAAATCTCAAAAATGATTTTTTTTCAGTTTTTCGAGAAAATTGTGGGCTAACCCCTTGCCGAAAAAAAGTAGTATTTTCAAAACTATTTCCCACCCAATCAAAATACACATCAAAAGAAAGGTATTTAAATGCTCTACCCACAACTGCAAACCAAAAGGTTCTACGAGCTCTCGTTTCGGAAAAATTAGTCAAAAAGTAAAATTACAGAATTTCGACCCAGCCCATCACAAATTATCTTTCGATTGCTTTATCTCCTCAACCAAGCCTCCAAACAAGATGCGGTTTTCAATAAAGTACAGAGCATCGCGCCGCCTTTCAATTGATGTATAAATCTCAAAAATGATTTTTCTTCAGTTTTTCGAGAAAATTGTGTCAAAAAGTAAAATTACAGAATTTCGACCCAGCCCATCACAAATTATCTTTCGATTGCTTTATCTCCTCAACCAAGCCTCCAAACAAGATGCGGTTTTCACTAAAGTACAGAGCATCGCGCCGCCTTTCAATTGATGCATAAATCTCAAAAATGATTTTTTTTTCAGTTTTTCGAGAAAATTGTGGGCTAACCCCTTGCCGAAAAAAAGTAGTATTTTCAAAACTATTTCCCACCCAATCAAAATACACATCAAAAGAAAGGTATTTAAATGCTCTACCCACAACTGCAAACCAAAAGGTTCTACGAGCTCTCGTTTCGGAAAAATTAGTCAAAAAGTAAAATTACAGAATTTCGACCCAGCCCATCACAAATTATCTTTCGATTGCTTTATCTCCTCAACCAAGCCTCCAAACAAGATGCGGTTTTCACTAAAGTACAGAGCATCGCGCCGCCTTTCAATTGATGTATAAATCTCAAAAATGATTTTTTTTCAGTTTTTCGAGAAAATTGTGGGCTAACCCCTTGCCGAAAAAAAGTAGTATTTTCAAAACTATTTAAAATTACAGAATTTCGACCCAGCCCATCACAAATTATCTTTCGTTTGCTTTATCTCCTCAACCAAGCCTCCAAACAAGATGCGGTTTTCACTAAAGTACAGAGCATCGCGCCGCCTTTCAATTGATGCATAAATCTCAAAAATGATTTTTTTTTTCAGTTTTTCGAGAAAATTGTGTCAAAAAGTAAAATTACAGAATTTCGACCCAGCCCATCACAAATTATCTTTCGATTGCTTTATCTCCTCAACCAAGCCTCCAAACAAGATGCGGTTTTCACTAAAGTACAGAGCATCGCGCCGCCTTTCAATTGATGCATAAATCTCAAAAATGATTTTTTTTCAGTTTTTCGAGAAAATTGTGGGCTAACCCCTTGCCGAAAAAAAGTAGTATTTTCAAAACTATTTCCCACCCAATCAAAATACACATCAAAAGAAAGGTATTTAAATGCTCTACCCACAACTGCAAACCAAAAGGTTCTACGAGCTCTCGTTTCGGAAAAATTAGTCAAAAAGTAAAATTACAGAATTTCGACCCAGCCCATCACAAATTATCTTTCGATTGCTTTATCTCCTCAACCAAGCCTCCAAACAAGATGCGGTTTTCACTAAAGTACAGAGCATCGAGCCGCCTTTCAATTGATGTAATGGGTGATTTTTTAAGAGCTTGAGAACTTTTTTTAAAAAAAAAACGCATAAAATTTGCAAAATCTCATCGATTCTTTATTTGAAACGTTAGATTGGTCCATGACATTTACTTTTTGAAGATAATTTCATTTAAATGTTGACCGCGGCTGCGTCTTAGGTGGGCCATTCGGAAAGTCCAATTTTGGGTAACTTTTTCGAGCATTTCGGCCGGAATAGCCCGAATTTCTTCGGAAATGTTGTCTTCCAAAGCTGGAATAGTTGCTGACTTATTTGTGTAGACTTTAGACTTGACGTAGCCCCACAAAAAATAGTCTAAAGGCGTCAAATCGCATGATCTTGGTGGCCAACTTACCGGTCAATTCCTTGAGATGAATTGTTTTCCGAAGTTTTCCCTCAAAATGGCCATAGAATCGCGAGCTGTGTGGCATGTAGCGCCATCTTGTTGAAACCACATGTCAACCAAGTTCAGTTCTTCCATTTTTGGCAACAAAAAGTTTGTTAGCATTGAACGATAGCGATCGCCATTCACCGTAACGTTGCGTCCAACAGCATCTTTGAAAAAATACGGTCCAATGATTCCACCAGCGTACAAACCACACCAAACAATGCATTTTTCGGGATGCATGGGCAGTTCTTGAACGGCTTCTGGTTGCTCTTCACTCCAAATGCGGCAATTTTGCTTATTTACGTAGCCATTCAACCAGAAATGAGCCTCATCGCTGTAGACCATAAATCGGACGTAAAGCGCGAAACACATTTCGAACCGAACACTGATTTTGGTAATAAAATTCAATGATTTGCAAGCGTTGCTCGTTAGTAAGTCTATTCATGATGAAATGTCAAAGCATACTGAGAATCTTTCTCTTTGACACCATGTCTGAAATCCCGCGTGATCTGTCAAATACTAATGCATGAAAATCCTAACCTCAAAAAAATCACCCATTATAAATCTCAAAAATGATTTTTTTTTCAGTTTTTCGAGAAAATTGTGTCAAAAAGTAAAATTATAAAATTAAAGAATTTCGACCCAGCCCATCACAAATTATCTTTCGATTGCTTTATCTCCTCAACCAAGCCTCCAAACAAGATGCGGTTTTCACTAAAGTACAAAGCATCGCGCCGCCTTTCAATTGATGTATAAATCTCAAAAATGATTTTTTTTCAGTTTTTCGAGAAAATTGTGGGCTAACCCCTTGCCGAAAAAAAGTAGTATTTTCAAAACTATTTCCCACCCAATCAAAATACACATCAAAAGAAAGGTATTTAAATGCTCTACCCACAACTGCAAACCAAAAGGTTCTACGAGCTCTCGTTTCGGAAAAATTAGTCAAAAAGTAAAATTACAGAATTTCGACCCAGCCCATCACAAATTATCTTTCGATTGCTTTACCTCCTCAACCAAGCCTCCAAACAAGATGCGGTTTTCACTAAAGTACAGAGCATCGCACCGCCTTTCAATTGATGCATAAATCTCAAAAATGATTTTTTTTCAGTTTTTCGAGAAAATTGTGTCAAAAAGTAAAATTACAGAATTTCGACCCAGCCCATCACAAATTATCTTTCGATTGCTTTATCTCCTCAACCAAGCCTCCAAACAAGATGCGGTTTTCACTAAAGTACAGAGCATCGCGCCGCCTTTCAATTGATGCATAAATCTCAAAAATGATTTTTTTTTTTTTTCAGTTTTTCGAGAAAATTGTGGGCTAACCCCTTGCCGAAAAAAAGTAGTATTTTCAAAACTATTTCCCACCCAATCAAAATACACATCAAAAGAAAGGTATTTAAATGCTCTACCCACAACTGCAAACCAAAAGGTTCTACGAGCTCTCGTTTCGGAAAAATTAGTCAAAAAGTAAAATTACAGAATTTCGACCCAGCCCATCACAAATTATCTTTCGATTGCTTTATCTCCTCAACCAAGCCTCCAAACAAGATGCGGTTTTCACTAAAGTACAGAGCATCGAGCCGCCTTTCAATTGATGTATAAATCTCAAAAATGATTTTTTTTTCAGTTTTTCGAGAAAATTGTGTCAAAAAGTAAAATTATAAAATTAAAGAATTTCGACCCAGCCCATCACAAATTATCTTTCGATTGCTTTATCTCCTCAACCAAGCCTCCAAACAAGATGCGGTTTTCACTAAAGTACAAAGCATCGCGCCGCCTTTCAATTGATGTATAAATCTCAAAAATGATTTTTTTTTTCAGTTTTTCGAGAAAATTGTGGGCTAACCCCTTGCCGAAAAAAAGTAGTATTTTCAAAACTATTTCCCACCCAATCAAAATACACATCAAAAGAAAGGTATTTAAATGCTCTACCCACAACTGCAAACCAAAAGGTTCTACGAGCTCTCGTTTCGGAAAAATTAGTCAAAAAGTAAAATTACAGAATTTCGACCCAGCCCATCACAAATTATCTTTCGTTTGCTTTATCTCCTCAACCAAGCCTCCAAACAAGATGCGGTAGTAGAATACCAGGCAGTTCAGCATGGGAATTTTTTTTATGGCTTTTTTAATGGTTTTTGTTTTGAATAGTTTTTAATGTGTTTTTAATTGGTGCGGTATTGTGTTTGATGTATTGTTTGGCGCACGCCTTGGCGCCGCATGCGTAAGTGATGATGATGAAGGGTTGGTTTGTGATGTTGAGGATGGTAAATGTTTTATTGGATTTGAATAGAAGTGAGGAAGAGGCGGCGGCGGCGGCGCGGGCTCTCTGGATATTTGGATATTTAGAGAATGTGCGGTGGATGGATGGTGATGATTGTGGTGGTTGCTACCGTGCGTCGGTCGGTCGGGATAGTTTAAAGAAGATGTGTGTGAAGTAGTTTTGGATATTTGGAGAATGTGCTGTGGATGGATCGTGATGATTGTGGTGGTTGCTACCGTCGGTCGGTCGGTCGGTCGGTCGCGAGGGAGAGAGTTAGTTTAAAGAAGATGTGTGTGAAGTAGTTTTGGATATTTGGAGAATGTGCGTTGGATGGATCGTGATGATTGTGGTGGGGTGTGGGTAATGTGTTTGGTGGTGGTTGCTGCCGTCGGTCGGTCGGTCGCGTCGTCGTCGTCGTCGTTTATGTGGTATGGTTGTGCGGTACAGCATGTGCCGTGGTGGTGGTTGTCGTCGTGTTCGTCGTCATGATCGTCATGGTCATCGTCGGTCGTCGTCGTCGTCGTTTATGTGGTATGGTTGTGCGGTACAGCATGTGCCGTGGTGGTGGTTGTCGTCGTGTTCGTCGTCATGATCGTCATGGTCATCGTCGGTCGTCGTCGTCGTCGTTTATGTGGTATGGTTGTGCGGTACAGCATGTGCCGTGGTGGTGGTTGTCGTCGTGTTCGTCGTCATGATCGTCATGGTCATCGTCGGTCGTCGTCGTCGTCGTTTATGTGGTATGGTTGTGCGGTACAGCATGTGCTGTGGTGGTGGTTGTCGTCGTGTTCGTCGTCATGATCGTCATGGTCATCGTCGTCGTCGTCGTCGTCGTCATGGTCGTGGTCGTCTTTGTTGTATGTCAGTAGGTAAAGGGTCCCTTGAAGAAGGAAAACAAATAAAGAAAATATTTTTTTTTTATTGATGTGTGAGAGACGAGGAGGTGACGGTGCGGCAGTGTGGTGATATGGTGATCTGTTTGATGGTTAATTTGTTGGTTTGTTTAGGATTTTATGAGGAGCGATCGTTTGTGTGAGGATGAGTGAGAGGGGTAGATTTTATTTGTGTAGGGATGTATGGATGGGTTGGTGACCATGATGATGATGATTTATTTATAAATATGAGAATGAGATGGAATTGTATTTTTGTTATAATGTGAAATGGAAATGGGTATTGAGAAAAATGTTGAAAACTTTGAAAGGCTGTAACTTTTGAAGGAGGCGTTTTTCCGCAAAAATAGCCTTATTTTTCATCACCGTATATATATTCATATATCTAACTATCTATCTATATATGTATGAATATATCTTTAAAAAGATAAAAGAACAAAATCTGAAATATTGTATTTAAGAAAAAAATAAATAAATAAAATAAAGCATAAAAAAAAACATCAATTTGAAATTTACTTATTATTTATTTTAGATATGTGTATCCATGAATTATGTTCAGGAGGGAAACCCAACCATTTTACAAATTATTTTATCTTTTTTTTTTCCTTTGTAATACTTTTTTTCTATAAGAAATGTGTCTGGATATTCGGTTTTGTTTTTGTAGCTCTAATTGATAAAGACCACCTTTAATAGGATGACCTTGATAGTCTTCTAGCAGATATGTTATAGGATTACTTCGTTGAATTTTTGTAATTTTAAAAATTTCAGTTGTCCAGTTTGGTGTGTATCCTTTTTCAAATACATGTTTGTATTTACTGATTTTGTTTGTTTAATTTTCTAGCATAAACTTTAGACAAAGAACAATTAAAATTTTATAACTCACTATTCCTAACCACTCGCTGCCCCTGGAATAATAAAAGCATTGCGTTGCGTACCTAGCCTAGCTCTCATTTCAAATGGGGATGAATCAACACGATTAGATTTGCTCCAATGTTTTTTTTAAAAAGAAAAAAAAATTGAATTCCGTAACGGGGCAAATTGTTATTAAATTTTAAATTGATATCTGAAGACAAACGATTTTTAGGATGAAGCGATCCGATGTATTGGATTTGTTTGTTTGTTTAATTTTCTAGCATAAACTATAGACAAAGAACAATTAAAATTTTATAACTCACTATTCCTAACCACTCGCTGCCCCTGGAATAATAAAAGCATTGCGTTGCGTACCTAGCCTAGCTCTCGTTTCAAATGGGGATAAATCAACACGATTAGATTTGCTCCAATGTTTTTTTAAAAAGAAAAAAAAATTGAATTCCGTAACGGGGCAAATTGTTATTAAATTTTAAATTGATATCTGAAGACAAACGATTTTTAGGATGAAGCGATCCGATGTATTGGATTTGTTTGTTTGTTTAATTTTCTAGCATAAACTATAGACAAAGAACAATTAAAATTTTATAACTCACTATCCCTAACCACTCGCTGTCCAGGGGTAATAAAAGCATTGCGTTGCATACATAACCTAGCTCTCGTTTTAAAATGGATGGAATTAGATGTGTTATAATGAGAAAGTAGTAGTAGTAGAAATCTTAAAGATATTGTACATCATATGTTTACCGACTGGTCTCGTTTTAATGATATTGAGTGAAAGAAAACGGTTTTATGGGAATACAGTTAGGTTCCTACCATAATTTTTTTTGTCACAATACTTGAAGAAAATTTTTCATATAAAGCCATCTAACTTTGTTGAATTTAAAGTATTAATATTCGTATTCTGGACGTACAAGGGCAGAAAATGGACTTCCTACAAAAATTAAACACTATCACGAAGGAGAAGCCTCTAGTATCCCTGAGGACACTCAGTGAAGAGATGATGACCATCATAAAGGCTACGAAGAGAACCACCAAATTTGGAGAAAAGGTTATGGTGGAATTGGAAAACTTTAAATGTTTTCTACCAAATAAATTCTCCGATTTGACGGAGGAAGATATGGCCCAGCTAAAAGGTTGCAGGATGAAAGTCATACAACCACCACCTGTGCTATATGGGGCATATACCATAACATTTTCTGCGCCATCCAAGCGGGGAAGGAATGAGGACGAAGACGACGAAGAAGTAGCCGAACAACTTCCATACGGGGAAAAACGGATGAGGATTGAAAATTAAAAAAAATGTTAAATTTGAAAAAAAAATAAAATAAAATATATAATATAAATATAATTTTAAAAAAAAATTGTTTTCTAATTTCACTTATATAATTTTCTCAAATCTCCGTTGGTGCTTTTCTTTTCTTTTGCTTAGAAGGAGAAATCTTGATGAGGTTTGGGTTTTTTTTTATGAATTATTAAAACGCTGCAGTATTTTACTTTTTAATATAGTTTATTCATTTTAAATTTTTTTTTTAGCACGGTTAGACTTCTCTTTGTTGATTTGAAAACCATAAACAGTTAGTAAAAAAAAAAAATCGTTTAAATAACAGACTCCCATAGAAATGAAACCTGATATGTGTGAAACTAGCCTTCGAAATTTACAAAAGATATTGTCTTGTTTATTAGTATTATTTTTGATTAAAAGGTATCCAAGAGTTGTGATCGGATGGAAAACCGAGCCATTTTACAAATATTTTATTCTTTTTCGTCTGAAGCACTTTTTCAATCAGATATGTATCGGGAAACTTTGTTTTTTTGTAACTCTAGTTCATAGAATTGACCCTTTATTGGATGCCCTTGATAGTCTTCTAACAGATATGTAAGAGAATTTGTGCGCTGTACTTTGATTATTTTAAATATTTCAGTAGTCCAATTTGGAGTGTACCCTTTATCAAAAACATGTTTGTATTTACTAATTCTGACAAAGTGTCCTACCTTGAATTTAGGAGTAATATGAATTTTGATGTGATTATATATCTTAGAGAGTAATTGTTTTTCATTTGAGGCATTTACTTCAGATGGTTTCATTTTTATTGTACGATGTTTTGAATCATTATAAGTTTTAGTCAGCAACCCTATTATATCAACCCATTTATATGTTCCTTTGAAACTGAATTCTTTCCACATAAGAGTTTTCAATGTGCGATTAAATCGTTCGACAATCGATGCTTTCAGTGGAGTAAATGTTGAATAATGGTTGATTTGATGTTTTTGCATTAGAGTTTGAAATTTCTTATTGAAAAACTCTTTTCCATCATCTGTTTGTAAATTCTTAGGCCATCGACCTTTGTTGAATATATCTTGCATGGCAACAGTGACCATTGCCCCAGTTTTATGTTTAATAGGAGTCGTCCAAGCAAATTTAGAAAATGTATCAATAACTGTGAGAAGATATCGGTAGTTTTCATTTTCTGACGAATACGGTCCCATTTCGACTAGATCAGCTTGCCATAAATCATCAAGCCCCTTGATAACGACTCTCCTTTTTTTAAAATTTCTTCTTGCTGGCTTATGTAGTTCTTCGACAATGTCTCTTTTACTCATCTTTTCACTGAATGATTAAAACAACAAAACATTTTACCTTTTTATTAGTTTATTTATTTAAATTCTTTCATTTGATATAGTACATAACAAGATTTACCTATATGTATACATAGATACTATTTTAGTCTTTTATACAGAGACATCAATTTTTTTATTCTTAACATTCTATTTTCAAGCATGTGGCATGCGCATGTATCTGGTCCAGCTTTACACAGATTTGAAGACCATGGACAGTTAGTAAAATGACACCCGTGTTTTGAAGTTGTACTCGATATATTCATAAATCTTTTCAAGAAGATAACATTGTTTAAAAGCTCCTCATGATGTTCTTCCAATATATTATTATGATTTATTTTCAAAAACTTCAAAATTTCATCAAAAATGAATCGAGTATCTATGTTAGACATGATAATTGAGTTGACACAATGAGGCATTAAGTTAAAGACTGAAGTGAAGTTATGATTGACTTTAAGTTAAATAGTAGTTTTCCCTTGAATTATAATTTTTTCTTTTTTTTTTAATTAATTGTGTCAAACAGGAGTTTCTCAAATTTTTCAACAACTTCATATTTAATGTATTCTCTAAGTTGCTCGTTTGCGTCATCAACATATTTTTTTTTGTTAGCAGCGTCTTCCTGTTCTTGTGGATCTTGAATATTTTTTAGTCGTTTAAACGTTAGATTGTAATCACCGTTGTCTGTTTTTAAAAAAACCCTCACCAGCTGGTCCAGGCAAACCTCGCTCTCCCTGTAAACCTGGTGGCCCGGCTCTCCTTGTTTCCCTCTTGGGCCTCTCGGTGGGGTCCTATATGAATAACGACCAAATTTATCAACACTCATTATTTTTTTTTATTCGATAATATCGGCTTCTTTAAGTTCTTCAATAATTGAAACAATTTCGTTAGAATGATTGTTATGTCCAGCTTGATGTGAAGCAATAAGCAGTCTCAATCGATCTACAAGCTCATTGGGATTTCCCCAAAATATATAGTCTTTTTTCATTTTTGATAATTGCATTAATCCATTTCCTGAAGTTGTTTGTGGTGTTAATGGTGAAGGTAATGGCTTAATAGAAGTGTTTGTGTTGAATCCTAATAATTTACTTATTATATTTTTATACTTATAACCACGATTACCAAGTATTTGTCGCTGTGAATCATGATCTTTTCTATATGCATTAGTGTCATGTAAAATGGTCTTGTAGTTTTTTAAATCTTCATCAGTGTAAATTGTCTTATCGGGATTTTTCTTAAATATAAGCTCATATAGCCCATTTGTTCCTTCAAAGGTTTTATTTTTAATTTCTATATCCCTGCCGAGAATATTGAACTCAGCATTACCGATGTACCACTTTCCATCTTTTAAACGAATACCATACGTTTTATCAAGAGTGCTGGAATTATTAATAAATAAATCTATATATTTTTTAGGGGTATCGTGAAATTCTTCTTGTGACAATCGTTCCATAAAGTTGCGATGACTTGCGTAATAGTTTGAGGTTTTCTTTGTTCTTTTTGGAGTATCATTGTCATCGACAAAAATAGGTGAATCGTCAATAAAAGACTTTGGCGTAATGAATTCATCATGTGGTTGATGTTGTTCCAGATTGAGTTTTATTTTCTTTAAAGGGTTCTCGATAAGACTGTTTTGAAACTGCTCGGAATTTGATTTTTTAACCAATTCGTTTAGTGGTTTCGTGAGTGGTTTAAAAGTTTCTTCAATTTGAGTCTCGTAAGCTTCCCTATCGGTCTTGAATGATTTGTATTTCTTTCGTAGAGCATCGGTGGTTTTAATAAGCTCTTTTGTTAGTTTTACATCTATGTTCATCATATTGTAAAGTTAATTTCTTCTTACAAATGCAGTTGAAAAAATAAATCTCGAAGTTGATGAAAAAATCTTTCGATAGTTCTTAAACCAAATTTGTATTGCGCTTACTGGTCTTAACCGTATAGAATACTGGGTCTTAAACTGGATTGAACCGCTTTTAACTGCTATAATCTGTCGCTGAACTGTTCTTTACTGCTCTCATGGAACATTACTGTACATATGATACAAAAATCAAAAATTGTATCTATTTTATAGCTTAAGGAAGCAGTCAAAACCCTTTCTATATCGACCTTCATTCAAGGGGCTGTCCTTATCAATGACCACAAAACCGTAATTTGTGTTCCAACATTCTGCACATACCTTTTGAAACATTTTAAATGTCATATCCGAATTGACATGATCATTATAAATATGTTTTAAATTCATATCATCCTGTTTGAAGACGATGAAAAAATTCGCATTGTCTCGAATTAAGTGTTTCGGTATTCTTGTATATGTTTGGCACAAATAAAAACTATCGATGTGATGATGTCGTCCCATACTAAAATACACTCGAATCGTATCTTGTTTTTCACAGGCAATATCGTCAAAGATGAATATAGAATTTGGTTTAGCCTCTTCGACTCGAATTACATCACAATTATTGGAAAATGTAAAAAAGCCCATGTTTTTTATTGGTTTTATGGCTTTTCGTAAAAACTCATACTTCGGTTGATGTAGAGATTTAGAATAAACATAGATATTTTCAAATTTCAAGCCATTTGGATGTAGTAGTAAACTCATCATGACATTTGTTTTTCCACAGTTTGAGGGGCCAGTAATTAACCCCCTTATACTATGAGGGAATAATTTACCATGCTTTTTTCTCTCAATCTTGTTATCCAGTTCCATATTTTGTACCGGTAACTGGTATTGTTGCTTAACGAATCGCATAGTGATGAAAACTAAATAAATTCCTATAAATGTCAAGTTTATATATATAAAAACCCTCATATCGCATCTAACCATTCTAGCGCAAAGATATTAATATAAAATGTTTGATTATTCCAAAAATTCTATCAGTCAAAGAAATATTGTAGAAGGAAAAGGTTTATTAAATACCTTAATAAACAAACTACCTCTTGAACTACATCTACCTGGTTATCAATACTGTGGTCCTGGAACAAAACTTCAAAAACGCTTAGCTCGAGGCGATCCGGGAATTAATTTGCTTGATCAAGCGTGCAAAGAACACGATATATCGTATTTCAAATTTAAAAATACATCTGATCGACACATTGCCGATAGGATTTTAACTGAAAAGGCCTGGCAGCGATTTAAATCTAAGAACGCTAGTATAGCTGAACGGTCAAACGCACTATTGGTTACCAACCTCTTAAAAGCAAAAACAAAATTCGGTATGGGTTGTTCTCAGAGTAAAGATAAGAAGCCTAAAAAAAGAGCGAAAAATGAAAACGAAGAAAAGAAGTTCAAGATAGATAATAAAGCTAAACAACCCTCCTTTAGAAAAGTGATTCACACAATTGGGAATATTATCAAACGTAAAAAACCTCTCAATTTAGAAAAAGCAATTAAAATAGCAATATCATCTGCCAAGAAAACAGTTCGAAAAAACATTAAAAGAATTAAGACGCCAAGAGTTATTGCCATACCAAAAACTGGAGGAGCAATTCCTTTCCTTATTCCTCTGTTTGCTGGACTTTCAGCACTTGGAGCTTTAACGGGTGGAGCTGCAGGAGTAGCCAAAGCTGTCAGCGATATCAGCATTGCTAAAAAAGATCTAGAGGAGAAAAAACGTCATAACGAGAAAATGGAATCAATTGCAGTCGGACAAGGTTTACACCTTAAACCTTATAGAAAGGGGCTTGGACTTTATTTAAATCCAAAGTCAAAAAACTCCTAAGTTCGCTACCCAATCGTGCATTAAATGAAATAGATTTGAGAAATTTTGCAAAGAATTTAATTCCGAATTTTCGAGGAGTTTTCATGCGCGATAATTTACCAAAAACTAAACCGAAGAAAAATGAATCTGGGATTGTAAATCTTGATTCCTCAATTGGTCCTGGAACGCACTGGGTAGCGTATTATAAAGAAGGCAGTAAAATTGAATATTTTGATAGCTTTGGAAATTTACAGCCTCCTAATGAAATTATTAACTATTTGGGTGACAAAATTAACTATAATTATACTAAATATCAAGATTACGACTCTTTTAATTGTGGTCATTTATGTTTAAGATTTTTATATGATTGTTTATTTTCAAATAAATAAAGAGTTTTCTTTAAAAATGGTTTCATTGTATTTTTTATAAGCATGACGTTGACACTTACGCTAAGCGGAAGAACTTCCCATCTATTAGCTGAATATTTTCCACCTTTGAACCTGAATCAAGACTACGTTTGCGGATTGATTGATTTTCAAACGTACAACTCCATTCCGAATGTAGATGAAAGGAACAATTTGTTTCATATAGGAGAATATGAAATTGAAATCCCAACTGGGTCTTATGAAATTGATAACATTGCAAAATTTATTTCCGAAGAATTATTATCACGAAATTCTACAGCTATTGTTCAAATAGAGGCAAATAATAATACTATGGTATCTGAAATCCGGAGCAACGAAAAAATATATTTCAATAAGGATAGAACTATTGGAAAATTACTTGGTTTCAGTAAATGTGTTCTTGACCCCGGTGTGGTACATTTGTCGGATTTACCTGTTGATATAAATAAGGTGAATGTAATACGAGTTGAGTGTAATATCATTACTGGTTCTTATTTTAATAATACTCCTGTGCATACTTTACATGAATTTTCTCCAGAAACAGGAGCAGGGTATAAAATCATAGAAGTCCCGAAAAATGTCATCTATTTACCTGTGAACGTCAACCGAATAAGCAGTCTAACATTAAAACTCGTGGATCAAGACGGTGACTTGATAAATTTCAGAGGAGAAAGAATAACTGTACGACTGCATTTAACTCCAAAATCACAATAATGTTAATCTATAATAGTAATTATAAAATAGATACGAAAAGAAACCATCCATTTAGTTCTATTAGAACAGCACCACCGTCAAGACCAAAACTATCATCTGAAAATAAGACCTACCTTCTTACATTATGATTTAAACTAAAGTAAAAACAATATGAACGAAATATTAAACATTACCCATGGACCTAACTATGATAATAGCATATCTAAGTTTGAGTACCATAGTTACTCGCCATTTCTTCAGTCATTCAATCCAAGTGATGAAATACGTATCCCTATACAACAACAGGATTTGTGCATTTTACCCAGTGAAAGCTACATTTATATAGAAGGAGGTCTAACAAAATCAGATGGAAAGCCTTCTTCTACGGGAAAATTATCTAATAATGCGATGGCATTTCTTTTTGAAGAAATACATTATGAACTCAACGGAGTGGACATTGAGAACAATAAAAATGTTGGCATCACAACATCAATGAAAAATTATATATCATTGAATGAGAATGAAAGTAAAAGCTTAGAAAATGCTTCATGGACCGGAAACTCCAGCATTACACCTGCATCGGGTACTTTTAATTTTTGTGTACCACTAAAGAATCTGTTGGGATTTGCTGAAGACTATAAAAGGATTATAGTAAACGCAAGACATGAATTGGTTCTAATTCGTACTCGAAGTAATGAGAATGCTTATTATACTACAGAAAACGAGGAAATAAAACTATCAATTTTCAAATTGCAATGGAGAGTTCCGCATATTACCTTATCCGATTCAAACAAGATTACATTATTGAAACAAATACAATTAAATCCAATTCAAATTCATTTTCGAACTTGGGAAATGTACGAATATCCAACACTTCCAACTAACACTGATCATGTATGGACAGTTAAGACTTCAACTCAACTTGAGAAACCGAGATATGTTATTATTGCTCTACAAACGAATAGAAAAAATCAAAAGGATAAGGATGTAAGCAAATTTGACCACTGTGAAGTTAGCAATGTAAAGGTACATTTAAACTCTGAATCGTACCCTCGTGAAGATTTAAATCTTAAATATAAACTAGACCAGTATGCCATTCTCTATGAAATGTACAGTAAATTTCAATACTCATACTATCAAAAACGCTCACAACCACTTTTATCACGACAAAACTTCAAGGATATCGCCCCAATAATGGTGGTTGATTGTTCCCGTCAAAATGAATCAATTAAAACAGGACCAGTGGATGTAAAAATTGAACTTAAAACAACACTTCCAGTTCCACCTTTAACAACTATGTATTGCCTTATTCTTCATGACCGTAAAATAGAATATAATCCAGTTACTGGAGAAGTTAACAAACTTACTTAAATTGACTGTCATGGTGTGTAAACTAATACGTAATCAAATAAAAAAAAAATCATTGTATCTAACAATATTTTAACCTATCCGGTTCATGCTCAATGATTTTGTTAAAACCAATACTCACCATGTAACCATTCCAAATAAATAAACACATAAACAATATTGTACTTCTAGTTCTTTTTATTTAATTCGTTTTTTACATTTTTTATTGTTATATTTTTCAAATAAATATCAGAAAATGTTGCAAATGCATTGTAAATCTAAGAGGGTAAGAATGCCGTGGGACTATTTTGACGATAAAATCCAAAAGGTAGGGAGCTATGGTTAGAGAGAAAGTGGCGTTTTTCCGATCTTGGTCTATAGGTCTTGCACTGTGTCTTTGTTATCACTTGATGATCCCTTGTCCTGCAAATATTGTCAGAAATAATCTGAATGTGATCATTGCCATCGGCGTTAAGAACGGCTTGTTTGATTGCTTCAAAATTAACTTTTTTTTGATGCTGAGTAATTTAAGCATAATCCCTTTACCTTGCAAATAACCTCTTCAGTGTTGTCTTTTCCACTTAAGACTTTGTAGGCATGTCCGCATATGCTACTGCTACTGCTAAGGCTCTGGGTAAACACAAGTTATCCTTGTTTTTGATGGATATGATCCCACGTTTTTTAAGGCATTCTTCCTCATATGAATTGTAATGAGGTTCGCGGCTATTCCCTTTTACCTGAAGGTAGTTTTATGGAAGTAACCGTTAATTCGAAAGTATCTGTGCAGAATCCTTCTGAGTTACTTTGAAATATTTTAATCATCATTTCCCATAAATCCTTGATTTTAAATTCTGATGCGTTCTTAAAATTCACCCAACCACTTCCTCTCTCCTTGGAAAATCCTTTTCCATTAAACGTCACTCCAACCTTGTCCATAGCCCCCACACCCTGAAATGCAAATTTAAGTGCCTCTTCAACGGCAATTCTTACCCATGTTGTCGGCTCTGCTCCTTTGGGGATAGGACTGATCCTAAACTCTATTTTGTTGGCTTTCAGGTTGAACCGCTTTACTTTT
>CAKKTC010000349.1:0-26664 GCA_920104205.1 Eupeodes latifasciatus
AAAATCATTTTTGAGATTTATGCATCAATTGAAAGGCGGCGCGATGCTCTGTACTTTAGTGAAAACCGCATCTTGTTTGGAGGCTTGGTTGAGGAGATAAAGCAATCGAAAGATAATTTGTGATGGGCTGGGTCGAAATTCTGTAATTTTACTTTTTGACACAATTTTCCCCCTCGAAAAACTGAAAAAAAAAAAATCATTTTTGAGATTTATGCATCAATTGAAAGGCGGCGCGATGCTCTGTACTTTAGTGAAAACCGCATCTTATTTGGAGGCTTGGTTGAGGAGATAAAACAATCGAAAGATAATTTGTGATGGGCTGGGTCGAAATTCTGTAATTTTACTTTTTGACACAATTTTCCCTCGAAAAACTGAAAAAAAAAATCATTTTTGAGATTTATACATCAATTGAAAGGCGGCGCGATGCTCTGTACTTTAGTGAAAACCGCATCTTGTTTGGAGGCTTGGTTGAGGAGATAAAGCAATCGAAAGATAATTTGTGATGAGCCTGGGTCGAAATTCTGTAATTTTACTTTTTGACTAATTTTTCCGAAACGAGAGCTCGTAGAACCTTTTGGTTTGCAGTTGTGGGTAGAGCATTTAAATACCTTTCTTTTGATGTGTATTTTGATTGGGTGGGAAATAGTTTTGAAAAAATACAACTTTTTTTCGGCAAGGGGTTAGCCCACAATTTTCTCGAAAAACTGAAAAAAAAATCATTTTTGAGATTTATGCATCAATTGAAAGGCGGCGCGATGCTCTGTACTTTAGTGAAAACCGCATCTTGTTTGGAGGCTTGGTTGAGGAGATAAAGCAATCGAAAGATAATTTGTGATGGGCTGGGTCGAAATTCTGTAATTTTACTTTTTGACACAATTTTCCCTCGAAAAAACTGAAAAAAAAAATCATTTTTGAGATTTATGCATCAAATTGAAAGGCGGCGCGATGCTCTGTACTTTAGTGAAAACCGCATCTTGTTTGGAGGCTTGGTTGAGGAGATAAAGCAATCGAAAGATAATTTGTGATGGGCTGGGTCGAAATTCTGTAATTTTACTTTTTGACCTCAATTTTCTCGAAAAACTGAAGAAAAATCATTTTTGAGATTTATACATCAATTGAAAGGCGGCGCGATGCTCTGTACTTTAGTGAAAACCCGCATCTTGTTTGGAGGCTTGGTTGAGGAGATAAAGCAATCGAAAGATAATTTGTGATGGGCTGGGTCGAAATTCTGTAATTTTACTTTTTGACACAATTTTTTCGAAAAAACTGAAAAAAAAATCATTTTTGAGATTTATACATTAATTGAAAGGCGGCGCGATGCTCTGTAGTTTATTGAAAACCGCATCTTGTTTGGAGGCTTGGTTGAGGAGATAAAAGCAATCGAAAGATAATTTGTGATGGGCTGGGTCGAAATTCTGTAATTTTACTTTTTGACTAATTTTTCCGAAACGAGAGCTCGTAGAACCTTTTGGTTTGCAGTTGTGGGTAGAGCATTTAAAATACCTTTCTTTTGATGTGTATTTTGATTGGGTGGGAAATAGTTTTGAAAATACTACTTTTTTTTCGGCAAGGGGTTAGCCCACAATTTTCTCGAAAAACTGAAAAAAAATCATTTTTGAGATTATGCATCAATTGAAAGGCGGCGCGATGCTCTGTACTTTAGTGAAAACCGCATCTTGTTTGGAGGCTTGGTTGAGGAGATAAAGCAATCGAAAGATAATTTGTGATGGGCTGGGTCGAAATTCTGTAATTTTACTTTTTTGACTAATTTTTTCCGAAACGAGAGCTCGTAGAACCTTTTGGTTTGCAGTTGTGGGTAGAGCATTTAAATACCTTTCTTTTGATGTGTATTTTGATTGGGTGGGAAATAGTTTTGAAAATACTACTTTTTTTCGGCAAGGGGTTAGCCCACAATTTTCTCGAAAAACTGAAAAAAAAATCATTTTTGAGATTTATGCATCAATTGAAAGGCGGCGCGATGCTCTGTACTTTAGTGAAAACCGCATCTTGTTTGGAGGCTTGGTTGAGGAGATAAAGCAATCGAAAGATAATTTGTGATGGGGCTGGGTAGAAATTCTGTAATTTTACTTTTTGACTAATTTTTTCCGAAACGAGAGCTCGTAGAACCTTTTGGTTTGCAGTTGTGGGTAGAGCATTTAAACACCTTTCTTTTGATGTGTATTTTGATTGGGTGGGAAATAGTTTTGAAAATACTACTTTTTTTCGGCAAGGGGTTAGCCCACAATTTTCTCGAAAAACTGAAAAAAAATCATTTTTGAGATTTATACATCAATTGAAAGCCGGCGCGATGCTCTGTACTTTAGTGAAAACCGCATCTTGTTTGGAGGCTTGGTTGAGGAGATAAAGCAATCGAAAGATAATTTGTGATGGGCTGGGTCGAAATTCTGTAATTTTACTTTTTGACACAATTTTCTCGAAAAACTGAAAAAAATTCATTTTTGAGATTTATAAATCAATTGAAAGGCGGCGCGATGCTCTGTACTTTAGTGAAAACCGCATCTTGTTTGGAGGCTTGGTTGAGGAGATAAAGCAATCGAAAGATAATTTGTGATGGGCTGGGTCAAAATTCTGTAATTTTACTTTTTGACACAATTTTCTCGAAAAACTGAAAAAAAAAAATCATTTTTGAGATTTATGCATCAATTGAAAGGCGGCGCGATGCTCTGTACTTTAGTGAAAACCGCATCTTGTTTGGAGGCTTGGTTGAGGAGATAAAGCAATCGAAAGATAATTTGTGATGGGCTGGGTCGAAATTCTGTAATTTTACTTTTTGACTAATTTTTCCGAAACGAGAGCTCGTAGAACCTTTTGGTTTGCAGTTGTGGGTAGAGCATTTAAATACCTTTCTTTTGATGTGTATTTTGATTGGGTGGGAAATAGTTTTGAAAATACTACTTTTTTTCGGCAAGGGGTTAGCCCACAATTTTCTCGAAAAACTGAAAAAAAATCATTTTTGAGATTTATGCATCAATTGAAAGGCGGCGCGATGCTCTGTACTTTAGTGAAAACCGCATCTTGTTTGGAGGCTTGGTTGAGGAGATAAAGCAATCGAAAGATAATTTGTGATGGGCTGGGTCGAAATTCTGTAATTTTACTTTTTGACACAATTTTCTCGAAAAACTGAAAAAAATCATTTTTGAGATTTATACATCAATTGAAAGGCGGCGCGATGCTCTGTACTTTAGTGAAAACCGCATCTTGTTTGGAGGCTTGGTTGAGGAGATAAAGCAATCGAAAGATAATTTGTGATGGGCTGGGTCGAAATTCTGTAATTTTACTTTTTGACACAATTTTCTCGAAAAACTGAAAAAAATCATTTTTGAGATTTATACATCAATTGAAAGGCGGCGCGATGCTCTGTACTTTAGTGAAAACCGCATCTTGTTTGGAGGCTTGGTTGAGGAGATAAAGCAATCAAAAGATAATTTGTGATGGGCTGGGTCGAAATTCTGTAATTTTACTTTTTGACACAATTTTCTCGAAAAACTGAAAAAAAAAAAATCATTTTTGAGATTTATGCATCAATTGAAAGGCGGCGCGATGCTCTGTACTTTAGTGAAAACCGCATCTTGTTTGGAGGCTTGGTTGAGGAGATAAATCAATCGAAAGATAATTTGTGATGGGCTGGGTCGAAATTCTGTAATTTTACTTTTTGACACAATTTTCTCGAAAAACTGAAAAAAAATCATTTTTGAGATTTATACATCAATTGAAAGGCGGCGCGATGCTCTGTACTTTAGTGAAAACCGCATCTTGTTTGGAGGCTTGGTTGAGGAGATAAAGCAATCGAAAGATAATTTGTGATGGGCTGGGTCGAAATTCTGTAATTTTACTTTTTGACTAATTTTTCCGAAACGAGAGCTCGTAGAACCTTTTGGTTTGCAGTTGTGGGTAGAGCATTTAAATACCTTTCTTTTGATGTGTATTTTGATTGGGTGGGAAATAGTTTTGAAAACACTACTTTTTTTCGGCAAGGGGTTAGCCCACAATTTTCTCGAAAAACTGAAAAAAAATCATTTTTGAGATTTATGCATCAATTGAAAGGCGGCGCGATGCTCTGTACTTTAGTGAAAACCGCATCTTGTTTGGAGGCTTGGTTGAGGAGATAAAGCAATCGAAAGATAATTTGTGATGGGCTGGGTCGAAATTCTGTAATTTTACTTTTTGACTAATTTTTCCGAAACGAGAGCTCGTAGAACCTTTTGGTTTGCAGTTGTGGGTAGAGCATTTAAATACCTTTCTTTTGATGTGTATTTTGATTGGGTGGGAAATAGTTTTGAAAATACTACTTTTTTTCGGCAAGGGGTTAGCCCACAATTTTCTCGAAAAACTGAAAAAAAATCATTTTTGAGATTTATGCATCAATTGAAAGGCGGCGCGATGCTCTGTACTTTAGTGAAAACCGCATCTTGTTTGGAGGCTTGGTTGAGGAGATAAAGCAATCGAAAGATAATTTGTGATGGGCTGGGTCGAAATTCTGTAATTTTACTTTTTGACACAATTTTCTCGAAAAACTGAAAAAAAATCATTTTTGAGATTTATACATCAATTGAAAGGCGGCGCGATGCTCTGTACTTTAGTGAAAACCGCATCTTGTTTGGAGGCTTGGTTGAGGAGATAAAGCAATCGAAAGATAATTTGTGATGGGCTGGGTCGAAATTCTGTAATTTTACTTTTTGACACAATTTTCTCGAAAAACTGAAAAAAAAATCATTTTTGAGATTTATACATCAATTAAAAGGCGGCGCGATGCTCTGTACTTTAGTGAAAACCGCATCTTGTTTGGAGGCTTGGTTGAGGAGATAAAGCAATCGAAAGATAATTTGTGATGGGCTGGGTCGAAATTCTGTAATTTTACTTTTTGACTAATTTTTCCGAAACGAGAGTTCGTAGAACCTTTTGGTTTGCAGTTGTGGGTAGAGCATTTAAATACCTTTCTTTTGATGTATATTTTGATTGGGTGGGAAATAGTTTTGAAAATACTACTTTTTTTCGGCAAGGGGTTAGCCCACAATTTTCTCGAAAAACTGAAAAAAAATCATTTTTGAGATTTATGCATGAATTGAAAGGCGGCGCGATGCTCTGTACTTTAGTGAAAACCGCATCTTGTTTGGAGGCTTGGTTGAGGAGATAAAGCAATCGAAAGATAATTTGTGATGGGCTGGGTCGAAATTCTGTAATTTTACTTTTTGACACAATTTTCTCGAAAAACTGAAAAAAAATCATTTTTGAGATTTATGCATCAATTGAAAGGCGGCGCGATGCTCTGTACTTTAGTGAAAGCCGCATCTTGTTTGGAGGCTTGGTTGAGGAGATAAAGCAATCGGAAGATAATTTGTGATGGGCTGGGTCGAAATTCTGTAATTTTACTTTTTGACACAATTTTCTCGAAAAACTGAAAAAAAATCATTTTTGAGATTTATACATCAATTGAAAGCCGGCGCGATGCTCTGTACTTTAGTGAAAACCGCATCTTGTTTGGAGGCTTGGTTGAGGAGATAAAGCAATCGAAAGATAATTTGTGATGGGCTGGGTCGAAATTCTGTAATTTTACTTTTTGACACAATTTTCTCGAAAAACTGAAAAAAAATCATTTTTGAGATTTATACATCAATTGAAAGCCGGCGCGATGCTCTGTACTTTAGTGAAAACCGCATCTTGTTTGGAGGCTTGGTTGAGGAGATAAAGCAATCGAAAGATAATTTGTGATGGGCTGGGTCGAAATTCTGTAATTTTACTTTTTGACTAATTTTTCCGAAACGAGAGCTCGTAGAACCTTTTGGTTTGCAGTTGTGGGTAGAGCATTTAAATACCTTTCTTTTGATGTGTATTTTGATTGGGTGGGAAATAGTTTTGAAAACACTACTTTTTTTCGGCAAGGGGTTAGCCCACAATTTTCTCGAAAAACTGAAAAAAAATCATTTTTGAGATTTATGCATCAATTGAAAGGCGGCGCGATGCTCTGTACTTTAGTGAAAACCGCATCTTGTTTGGAGGCTTGGTTGAGGAGATAAAGCAATCGAAAGATAATTTGTGATGGGCTGGGTCGAAATTCTGTAATTCTACTTTTTGACTAATTTTTCCGAAACGAGAGCTCGTAGAACCTTTTGGTTTGCAGTTGTGGGTAGAGCATTTAAATACCTTTCTTTTGATGTGTATTTTGATTGGGTGGGAAATAGTTTTGAAAATACTACTTTTTTTCGGCAAGGGGTTAGCCCACAATTTTCTCGAAAAACTGAAGAAAAATCATTTTTGAGATTTATGCATCAATTGAAAGGCGTCGCGATGCTCTGTACTTTAGTGAAAACCGCATCTTGTTTGGAGGCTTGGTTGAGGAGATAAAGCAATCGAAAGATAATTTGTGATGGGCTGGGTCGAAATTCTGTAATTTTACTTTTTGACACAATTTTCTCGAAAAACTGAAAAAAAATCATTTTTGAGATTTATGCATCAATTGAAAGGCGGCGCGATGCTCTGTACTTTAGTGAAAACCGCATCTTGTTTGGAGGCTTGGTTGAGGAGATAAAGCAATCGAAAGATAATTTGTGATGGGCTGGGTCGAAATTCTGTAATTTTACTTTTTGACACAATTTTCTCGAAAAACTGAAAAAAAATCATTTTTGAGATTTATACATCTATTGAAAGGCGGCGCGATGCTCTGTACTTTATTGAAAACCGCATCTTGTTTGGAGGCTTGGTTGAGGAGATAAAGCAATCGAAAGATAATTTGTGATGGGCTGGGTCGAAATTCTGTAATTTTACTTTTTGACTAATTTTTCCGAAACGAGAGCTCGTAGAACCTTTTGGTTTGCAGTTGTGGGTAGAGCATTTAAATACCTTTCTTTTGATGTGTATTTTGATTGGGTGAGAAATAGTTTTGAAAATACAACTTTTTTTCGGCAAGGGGTTAGCCCACAATTTTCTCGAAAAACTGAAAAAAAATCATTTTTGAGATTTATGCATCAATTGAAAGGCGGCGCGATGCTCTGTACTTTATTGAAAACCGCATCTTGTTTGGAGGCTTGGTTGAGGAGATAAAGCAATCGAAAGATAATTTGTGATGGGCTGGGTCGAAATTCTGTAATTTTACTTTTTGACTAATTTTTCCGAAACGAGAGCTCGTAGAACCTTTTGGTTTGCAGTTGTGGGTAGAGCATTTAAATACCTTTCTTTTGATGTGTATTTTGATTGGGTGGGAAATAGTTTTGAAAATACTACTTTTTTTCGGCAAGGGGTTAGCCCACAATTTTCTCGAAAAACTGAAAAAAAAATCATTTTTGAGATTTATGCATCAATTGAAAGGCGGCGCGATGCTCTGTACTTTAGTGAAAACCGCATCTTGTTTGGAGGCTTGGTTGAGGAGATAAAGCAATCGAAAGATAATTTGTGATGGGCTGGGTCGAAATTCTGTAATTTTACTTTTTGACACAATTTTCTCGAAAAACTGAAAAAAAATCATTTTTGAGATTTATGCATCAATTGAAAGGCGGCGCGATGCTCTGTACTTTATTGAAAACCGCATCTTGTTTGGAGGCTTGGTTGAGGAGATAAAGCAATCGAAAGATAATTTGTGATGGGCTGGGTCGAAATTCTGTAATTTTACTTTTTGACTAATTTTTCCGAAACGAGAGCTCGTAGAACCTTTTGGTTTGCAGTTGTGGGTAGAGCATTTAAATACCTTTCTTTTGATGTGTATTTTGATTGGGTGGGAAATAGTTTTGAAAATACTACTTTTTTCGGCAAGGGGTTAGTTAGCCCACAATTTTCTCGAAAAACTGAAAAAAAAATCATTTTTGAGATTTATGCATCAATTGAAAGGCGGCGCGATGCTCTGTACTTTAGTGAAAACCGCATCTTGTTTGGAGGCTTGGTTGAGGAGATAAAGCAATCGAAAGATAATTTGTGATGGGCTGGTCGAAATTCTGTAATTTTACTTTTTGACACAATTTTCTCGAAAAACTGAAAAAAAAATCATTTTTGAGATTTATGCATCAATTGAAAGGCGGCGCGATGCTCTGTACTTTATTGAAAACCGCATCTTGTTTGGAGGCTTGGTTGAGGAGATAAAGCAATCGAAAGATAATTTGTGATGGGCTGGGTCGAAATTCTGTAATTTTACTTTTTGACACAATTTTCTCGAAAAACTGAAAAAAAATCATTTTTGAGATTTATGCATCAATTGAAAGGCGGCGCGATGCTCTGTACTTTAGTGAAAACCGCATCTTGTTTGGAGGCTTGGTTGAGGAGATAAAGCAATCGAAAGATAATTTGTGATGGGCTGGGTCGAAATTCTGTAATTTTACTTTTTGACTAATTTTTCCGAAACGAGAGCTCGTAGAACCTTTTGGTTTGCAGTTGTGGGTAGAGCATTTAAATACCTTTCTTTTGATGTGTATTTTGATTGGGTGGGAAATAGTTTTGAAAATACTACTTTTTTTCGGCAAGGGGTTAGCCCACAATTTTCTCGAAAAACTGAAAAAAAAATCATTTTTGAGATTTATACATCAATTGAAAGGCGGCGCGATGCTCTGTACTTTAGTGAAAACCGCATCTTGTTTGGAGGCTTGGTTGAGGAGATAAAGCAATCGAAAGATAATTTGTGATGGGCTGGGTCGAAATTCTGTAATTTTACTTTTTGACTAATTTTTCCGAAACGAGAGCTCGTAGAACCTTTTGGTTTGCAGTTGTGGGTAGAGCATTTAAATACCTTTCTTTTGATGTGTATTTTGATTGGGTGGGAAATAGTTTTGAAAATACTACTTTTTTTCGGCAAGGGGTTAGCCCACAATTTTCTCGAAAAACTGAAAAAAAATCATATTTGAGATTTATGCATCAATTGAAAGGAGGCGCGATGCTCTGTACTTTAGTGAAAACCGCATCTTGTTTGGAGGCTTGGTTGAGGAGATAAAGCAATCGAAAGATAATTTGTGATGGGCTGGGTCGAAATTCTGTAATTTTACTTTTTGACACAATTTTCTCGAAAAACTGAAAAAAAATCATTTTTGAGATTTATGCATCAATTGAAAGGCGGCGCGATGCTCTGTACTTTAGTGAAAACCGCATCTTGTTTGGAGGCTTGGTTGAGGAGATAAAGCAATCGAAAGATAATTTGTGATGGGCTGGGTCGAAATTCTGTAATTTTACTTTTTGACTAATTTTTCCGAAACGAGAGCTCGTAGAACCTTTTGGTTTGCAGTTGTGGGTAGAGCATTTAAATACCTTTCTTTTGATGTGTATTTTGATTGGGTGGGAAATAGTTTTGAAAATACTACTTTTTTCGGCAAGGGGTTAGTTAGCCCACAATTTTCTCGAAAAACTGAAAAAAAAATCATTTTTGAGATTTATGCATCAATTGAAAGGCGGCGCGATGCTCTGTACTTTAGTGAAAACCGCATCTTGTTTGGAGGCTTGGTTGAGGAGATAAAGCAATCGAAAGATAATTTGTGATGGGCTGGGTCGAAATTCTGTAATTTTACTTTTTGACACAATTTTCTCGAAAAACTGAAAAAAAAAACATTTTTGAGATTTATACATCAATTGAAAGGCGGCGCGATGCTCTCTACTTTAGTGAAAACCGCATCTTGTTTGGAGGCTTGGTTGAGGAGATAAAGCAATCGAAAGATAATTTGTGATGGGCTGGGTCGAAATTCTGTAATTTTACTTTTTGACACAATTTTCTCGAAAAACTGAAAAAAAATCATTTTTGAGATTTATACATCAATTGAAAGGCGGCGCGATGCTCTGTACTTTAGTGAAAACCGCATCTTGTTTGGAGGCTTGGTTGAGGAGATAAAGCAATCGAAAGATAATTTGTGATGGGCTGGGTCGAAATTCTGTAATTTTACTTTTTGACTAATTTTTCCGAAACGAGAGCTCGTAGAACCTTTTGGTTTGCAGTTGTGGGTAGAGCATTTAAATGCCTTTCTTTTGATGTGTATTTTGATTGGGTGGGAAATAGTTTTGAAAATACTACTTTTTTTCGGCAAGGGGTTAGCCCACAATTTTCTCGAAAAACTGAAAAAAAATCATTTTTGAGATTTATACATCAATTGAATGGCGGCGCGATGCTCTGTACTTTAGTGAAAACCGCATCTTGTTTGGAGGCTTGGTTGAGGAGATAAAGCAATCGAAAGATAATTTGTGATGGGCTGGGTCGAAATTCTGTAATTTTACTTTTTGACTAATTTTTCCAAAACGAGAGCTCGTAGAACCTTTTGGTTTGCAGTTGTGGGTAGAGCATTTAAATACCTTTCTTTTGATGTGTATTTTGATTGGGTGGGAAATAGTTTTGAAAATACTGCTTTTTTTCGGCAAGGGGTTAGCCCACAATTTTCTCGAAAAACTGAAAAAAAAAAATCATTTTTGAGATTTATGCATCAATTGAAAGGCGGCGCGATGCTCTGTACTTTTGTGAAAACCGCATCTTGTTTGGAGGCTTGGTTGAGGAGATAAAGCAATCGAACGATAATTTGTGATGGGCTGGGTCGAAATTCTGTAATTTTACTTTTTGACTAATTTTTCCGAAACGAGAGCTCGTAGAACCTTTTGGTTTGCAGTTGTGGGTAGAGCATTTAAATACCTTTCTTTTGATGTGTATTTTGATTGGGTGGGAAATAGTTTTGAAAACACTACTTTTTTTCGGCAAGGGGTTAGCCCACAATTTTCTCGAAAAACTGAAAAAAAATCATTTTTGAGATTTATGCATCAATTGAAAGGCGGCGCGATGCTCTGTACTTTAGTGAAAACCGCATCTTGTTTGGAGGCTTGGTTGAGGAGATAAGGCAATCGAAAGATAATTTGTGATGGGCTGGGTCGAAATTCTGTAATTTTACTTTTTGACTAATTTTTCCGAAACGAGAGCTCGTAGAACCTTTTGGTTTGCAGTTGTGGGTAGAGCATTTAAATACCTTTCTTTTTTTCGGCAAGGGGTTAGCCCACAATTTTCTCGAAAAACTGAAAAAAAATCATTTTTGAGATTTATGCATCAATTGAAAGGCGGCGCGATGCTCTGTACTTTAGTGAAAACCGCATCTTGTTTGGAGGCTTGGTTGAGGAGATAAGGCAATCGAAAGATAATTTGTGATGGGCTGGGTCGAAATTCTGTAATTTTACTTTTTGACACAATTTTCTCGAAAAACTGAAAAAAATCATTTTTGAGATTTATACATCAATTGAAAGGCGGCGCGATGCTCTGTACTTTAGTGAAAACCGCATCTTGTTTGGAGGCTTGGTTGAGGAGATAAAGCAATCGAAAGATAATTTGTGATGGGCTGGGTCGAAATTCTGTAATTTTACTTTTTGACACAATTTTCTCGAAAAACTGAAAAAAAATCATTTTTGAGATTTATGCATCAATTGAAAGGCGGCGCGATGCTCTGTACTTTAGTGAAAACCGCATCTTGTTTGGAGGCTTGGTTGAGGAGATAAAGCAATCGAAAGATAATTTGTGATGGGCTGGGTCGAAATTCTGTAATTTTACTTTTTGACACAATTTTCTCGAAAAACTGAAAAAAAATCATTTTTGAGATTTATGCATCAATTGAAAGGCGGCGCGATGCTCTGTACTTTAGTGAAAACCGCATCTTGTTTGGAGGCTTGGTTGAGGAGATAAAGCAATCGAAAGATAATTTGTGATGGGCTGGGTCGAAATTCTGTAATTTTACTTTTTGACTAATTTTTCCGAAACGAGAGCTCGTAGAACCTTTTGGTTTGCAGTTGTGGGTAGAGCATTTAAATACCTTTCTTTTGATGTGTATTTTGATTGGGTGGAAAATAGTTTTGAAAATACTACTTTTTTTCGGCAAGGGGTTAGCCCACAATTTTCTCGAAAAACTGAAAAAAAAATCATTTTTGAGATTTATACATCAATTGAAAGGCGGCGCGATGCTCTGTACTTTAGTGAAAACCGCATCTTGTTTGGAGGCTTGGTTGAGGAGATAAAGCAATCGAAAGATAATTTGTGATGGGCTGGGTCGAAATTCTGTAATTTTACTTTTTGACTAATTTTTCCGAAACGAGAGCTCGTAGAACCTTTTGGTTTGCAGTTGTGGGTAGAGCATTTAAATACCTTTCTTTTGATGTGTATTTTGATTGGGTGGGAAATAGTTTTGAAAATACTACTTTTTTTCGGCAAGGGGTTAGCCCACAATTTTCTCGAAAAACTGAAAAAAAATCATATTTGAGATTTATGCATCAATTGAAAGGAGGCGCGATGCTCTGTACTTTAGTGAAAACCGCATCTTGTTTGGAGGCTTGGTTGAGGAGATAAAGCAATCGAAAGATAATTTGTGATGGGCTGGGTCGAAATTCTGTAATTTTACTTTTTGACACAATTTTCTCGAAAAACTGAAAAAAAATCATTTTTGAGATTTATGCATCAATTGAAAGGCGGCGCGATGCTCTGTACTTTAGTGAAAACCGCATCTTGTTTGGAGGCTTGGTTGAGGAGATAAAGCAATCGAAAGATAATTTGTGATGGGCTGGGTCGAAATTCTGTAATTTTACTTTTTGACTAATTTTTCCGAAACGAGAGCTCGTAGAACCTTTTGGTTTGCAGTTGTGGGTAGAGCATTTAAATACCTTTCTTTTGATGTGTATTTTGATTGGGTGGGAAATAGTTTTGAAAATACTACTTTTTTCGGCAAGGGGTTAGTTAGCCCACAATTTTCTCGAAAAACTGAAAAAAAAATCATTTTTGAGATTTATGCATCAATTGAAAGGCGGCGCGATGCTCTGTACTTTAGTGAAAACCGCATCTTGTTTGGAGGCTTGGTTGAGGAGATAAAGCAATCGAAAGATAATTTGTGATGGGCTGGGTCGAAATTCTGTAATTTTACTTTTTGACACAATTTTCTCGAAAAACTGAAAAAAAAACATTTTTGAGATTTATACATCAATTGAAAGGCGGCGCGATGCTCTCTACTTTAGTGAAAACCGCATCTTGTTTGGAGGCTTGGTTGAGGAGATAAAGCAATCGAAAGATAATTTGTGATGGGCTGGGTCGAAATTCTGTAATTTTACTTTTTGACACAATTTTCTCGAAAAACTGAAAAAAAAAACATTTTTGAGATTTATACATCAATTGAAAGGCGGCGCGATGCTCTCTACTTTAGTGAAAACCGCATCTTGTTTGGAGGCTTGGTTGAGGAGATAAAGCAATCGAAAGATAATTTGTGATGGGCTGGGTCGAAATTCTGTAATTTTACTTTTTGACACAATTTTCTCGAAAAACTGAAAAAAAATCATTTTTGAGATTTATGCATCAATTGAAAGGCGGCGCGATGCTCTGTACTTTAGTGAAAACCGCATCTTGTTTGGAGGCTTGGTTGAGGAGATAAAGCAATCGAAAGATAATTTGTGATGGGCTGGGTCGAAATTCTGTAATTTTACTTTTTGACACAATTTTCTCGAAAAACTGAAAAAAAATCATTTTTGAGATTTATGCATCAATTGAAAGGCGGCGCGATGCTCTGTACTTTAGTGAAAACCGCATCTTGTTTGGAGGCTTGGTTGAGGAGATAAAGCAATCGAAAGATAATTTGTGATGGGCTGGGTCGAAATTCTGTAATTTTACTTTTTGACTAATTTTTCCGAAACGAGAGCTCGTAGAACTTTTTGGTTTGCAGTTGTGGGTAGAGCATTTAAATGCCTTTCTTTTGATGTGTATTTTGATTGGGTGGGAAATAGTTTTGAAAATACTACTTTTTTTCGGCAAGGGGTTAGCCCACAATTTTCTCGAAAAACTGAAAAAAAATCATTTTTGAGATTTATACATCAATTGAATGGCGGCGCGATGCTCTGTACTTTAGTGAAAACCGCATCTTGTTTGGAGGCTTGGTTGAGGAGATAAAGCAATCGAAAGATAATTTGTGATGGGCTGGGTCGAAATTCTGTAATTTTACTTTTTGACTAATTTTTCCAAAACGAGAGCTCGTAGAACCTTTTGGTTTGCAGTTGTGGGTAGAGCATTTAAATACCTTTCTTTTGATGTGTATTTTGATTGGGTGGGAAATAGTTTTGAAAATACTGCTTTTTTTCGGCAAGGGGTTAGCCCACAATTTTCTCGAAAAACTGAAAAAAAAAAATCATTTTTGAGATTTATGCATCAATTGAAAGGCGGCGCGATGCTCTGTACTTTTGTGAAAACCGCATCTTGTTTGGAGGCTTGGTTGAGGAGATAAAGCAATCGAACGATAATTTGTGATGGGCTGGGTCGAAATTCTGTAATTTTACTTTTTGACTAATTTTTCCGAAACGAGAGCTCGTAGAACCTTTTGGTTTGCAGTTGTGGGTAGAGCATTTAAATACCTTTCTTTTGATGTGTATTTTGATTGGGTGGGAAATAGTTTTGAAAACACTACTTTTTTTCGGCAAGGGGTTAGCCCACAATTTTCTCGAAAAACTGAAAAAAAATCATTTTTGAGATTTATGCATCAATTGAAAGGCGGCGCGATGCTCTGTACTTTAGTGAAAACCGCATCTTGTTTGGAGGCTTGGTTGAGGAGATAAGGCAATCGAAAGATAATTTGTGATGGGCTGGGTCGAAATTCTGTAATTTTACTTTTTGACTAATTTTTCCGAAACGAGAGCTCGTAGAACCTTTTGGTTTGCAGTTGTGGGTAGAGCATTTAAATACCTTTCTTTTTTTCGGCAAGGGGTTAGCCCACAATTTTCTCGAAAAACTGAAAAAAAATCATTTTTGAGATTTATGCATCAATTGAAAGGCGGCGCGATGCTCTGTACTTTAGTGAAAACCGCATCTTGTTTGGAGGCTTGGTTGAGGAGATAAGGCAATCGAAAGATAATTTGTGATGGGCTGGGTCGAAATTCTGTAATTTTACTTTTTGACACAATTTTCTCGAAAAACTGAAAAAAATCATTTTTGAGATTTATACATCAATTGAAAGGCGGCGCGATGCTCTGTACTTTAGTGAAAACCGCATCTTGTTTGGAGGCTTGGTTGAGGAGATAAAGCAATCGAAAGATAATTTGTGATGGGCTGGGTCGAAATTCTGTAATTTTACTTTTTGACACAATTTTCTCGAAAAACTGAAAAAAAATCATTTTTGAGATTTATACATCAATTGAAAGGCGGCGCGATGCTCTGTACTTTATTGAAAACCGCATCTTGTTTGGAGGCTCGGTTGAGGAGATAAAGCAATCGAAAGATAATTTGTGATGGGCTGGGTCGAAATTCTGTAATTTTACTTTTTGACTAATTTTTCCGAAACGAGAGCTCGTAGAACCTTTTGGTTTGCAGTTGTGGGTAGAGCATTTAAATACCTTTCTTTTGATGTGTATTTTGATTGGGTGGGAAATAGTTTTGAAAATACTACTTTTTTTCGGCAAGGGGTTAGCCCACAATTTTCTCGAAAAACTGAAAAAAATCATTTTTGAGATTTATGCATCAATTGAAAGGCGGCGCGATGCTCTGTACTTTAGTGAAAACCGCATCTTGTTTGGAGGCTTGGTTGAGGAGATAAAGCAATCGAAAGATAATTTGTGATGGGCTGGGTCGAAATTCTGTAATTTTACTTTTTGACACAATTTTCTCGAAAAACTGAAAAAAAATCATTTTTGAGATTTATACATCAATTGAAAGGCGGCGCGATGCTCTGTACTTTATTGAAAACCGCATCTTGTTTGGAGGCTCGGTTGAGGAGATAAAGCAATCGAAAGATAATTTGTGATGGGCTGGGTCGAAATTCTGTAATTTTACTTTTTGACTAATTTTTCCGAAACGAGAGCTCGTAGAACCTTTTGGTTTGCAGTTGTGGGTAGAGCATTTAAATACCTTTCTTTTGATGTGTATTTTGATTGGGTGGGAAATAGTTTTGAAAATACTACTTTTTTTCGGCAAGGGGTTAGCCCACAATTTTCTCGAAAAACTGAAGAAAAATCATTTTTGAGATTTATGCATCAATTGAAAGGCGGCGCGATGCTCTGTACTTTAGTGAAAACCGCATCTTGTTTGGAGGCTTGGTTGAGGAGATAAGGCAATCGAAAGATAATTTGTGATGGGCTGGGTCGAAATTCTGTAATTTTACTTTTTGACACAATTTTCTCGAAAAACTGAAGAAAAATCATTTTTGAGATTTATACATCAATTGAAAGGCGGCGCGATGCTCTGTACTTTATTGAAAACCGCATCTTGTTTGGAGGCTCGGTTGAGGAGATAAAGCAATCGAAAGATAATTTGTGATGGGCTGGGTCGAAATTCTGTAATTTTACTTTTTGACTAATTTTTCCGAAACGAGAGCTCGTAGAACCTTTTGGTTTGCAGTTGTGGGTAGAGCATTTAAATAACTTTCTTTTGATGTGTATTTTGATTGGGTGAGAAATAGTTTTGAAAATACAACTTTTTTTCGGCAAGGGGTTAGCCCACAATTTTCTCGAAAAACTGAAAAAAAATCATTTTTGAGATTTATGCATCAATTGAAAGGCGGCGCGATGCTCTGTACTTTATTGAAAACCGCATCTTGTTTGGAGGCTTGGTTGAGGAGATAAAGCAATCGAAAGATAATTTGTGATGGGCTGGGTCGAAATTATGTAATTTTACTTTTTGACACAATTTTCTCGAAAAACTGAAAAAAAAAATCATTTTTGAGATTTATGCATCAATTGAAAGGCGGCGCGATGCTCTGTGCTTTAGTGAAAACCGCATCTTGTTTGGAGGCTTGGTTGAGGAGATAAAGCAATCGAAAGATAATTTGTGATGGGCTGGGTCGAAATTCTGTAATTTTACTTTTTGACTAATTTTTCCGAAACGAGAGCTCGTAGAACCTTTTGGTTTGCAGTTGTGGGTAGAGCATTTAAATACCTTTCTTTTGATGTGTATTTTGATTGGGTGGGAAATAGTTTTGAAAATACTGCTTTTTTTCGGCAAGGGGTTAGCCCACAATTTTCTCGAAAAACTGAAAAAAAAAATCATTTTTGAGATTTATGCATCAATTGAAAGGCGGCGCGATGCTCTGTACTTTTGTGAAAACCCCATCTTGTTTGGAGGCTTGGTTGAGGAGATAAAGCAATCGAACGATAATTTGTGATGGGCTGGGTCGAAATTCTGTAATTTTACTTTTTGACTAATTTTTCCGAAACGCGAGCTCGTAGAACCTTTTGGTTTGCAGTTGTGGGTAGAGCATTTAAATACCTTTCTTTTGATGTGTATTTTGATTGGGTGGGAAATAGTTTTGAAAACACTACTTTTTTTCGGCAAGGGGTTAGCCCACAATTTTCTCGAAAAACTGAAAAAAAATCATTTTTGAGATTTATGCATCAATTGAAAGGCGGCGCGATGCTCTGTACTTTAGTGAAAACCGCATCTTGTTTGGAGGCTTGGTTGAGGAGATAAGGCAATCGAAAGATAATTTGTGATGGGCTGGGTCGAAATTCTGTAATTTTACTTTTTGACTAATTTTTCCGAAACGAGAGCTCGTAGAACCTTTTGGTTTGCAGTTGTGGGTAGAGCATTTAAATACCTTTCTTTTGATGTGTATTTTGATTGGGTGGGAAATAGTTTTGAAAATACTACTTTTTTTCGGCAAGGGGTTAGCCCACAATTTTCTCGAAAAACTGAAGAAAAATCATTTTTGAGATTTATGCATCAATTGAAAGGCGGCGCGATGCTCTGTACTTTAGTGAAAACCGCATCTTGTTTGGAGGCTTGGTTGAGGAGATAAAGCAATCGAAAGATAATTTGTGATGGGCTGGGTCGAAATTCTGTAATTTTACTTTTTGACACAATTTTCTCGAAAAACTGAAAAAAAATCATTTTTGAGATTTATGCATCAATTGAAAGGCGGCGCGATGCTCTGTACTTTAGTGAAAACCGCATCTTGTTTGGAGGCTTGGTTGAGGAGATAAAGCAATCGAAAGATAATTTGTGATGGGCTGGGTCGAAATTCTGTAATTTTACTTTTTGACTAATTTTTCCGAAACGAGAGCTCGTAGAACCTTTTGGTTTGCAGTTGTGGGTAGAGCATTTAAATACCTTTCTTTTGATGTGTATTTTGATTGGGTGGGAAATAGTTTTGAAAATACTACTTTTTTTCGGCAAGGGGTTAGCCCACAATTTTCTCGAAAAACTGAAAAAAAAATCATTTTTGAGATTTATACATCAATTGAAAGGCGGTGCGATGCTCTGTACTTTAGTGAAAACCGCATCTTGTTTGGAGGCTTGGTTGAGGAGATAAAGCAATCGAAAGATAATTTGTGATGGGCTGGGTCGAAATTCTGTAATTTTACTTTTTGACTAATTTTTCCGAAACGAGAGCTCGTAGAACCTTTTGGTTTGCAGTTGTGGGTAGAGCATTTAAATACCTTTCTTTTGATGTGTATTTTGATTGGGTGGGAAATAGTTTTGAAAATACTACTTTTTTTCGGCAAGGGGTTAGCCCACAATTTTCTCGAAAAACTGAAAAAAAATCATTTTTGAGATTTATCCATCAATTGAAAGGCGGCGCGATGCTCTGTACTTTAGTGAAAACCGCATCTTGTTTGGAGGCTTGGTTGAGGAGATAAAGCAATCGAAAGATAATTTGTGATGGGCTGGGTCGAAATTCTGTAATTTTACTTTTTGACACAATTTTCTCGAAAAACTGAAAAAAAAAATCATTTTTGAGATTTATGCATCAATTGAAAGGCGGCGCGATGCTCTGTACTTTAGTGAAAACCGCATCTTGTTTGGAGGCTTGGTTGAGGAGATAAAGCAATCGAAAGATAATTTGTGATGGGCTGGGTCGAAATTCTGTAATTTTACTTTTTGACACAATTTTCTCGAAAAACTGAAAAAAAATCATTTTTGAGATTTATACATCAATTGAAAGGCGGCGCGATGCTCTGTACTTTAGTGAAAACCGCATCTTGTTTGGAGGCTTGGTTGAGGAGATAAAGCAATCGAAAGATAATTTGTGATGGGCTGGGTCGAAATTCTGTAATTTTATTTTTTGACTAATTTTTCCGAAACGAGAGCTCGTAGAACCTTTTGGTTTGCAGTTGTGGGTAGAGCATTTAAATACCTTTCTTTTGATGTGTATTTTGATTGGGTGGAAAAAAGTTTTGAAAATACTACTTTTTTTCGGCAAGGGGGTTAGCCCACAATTTTCTCGAAAAACTGAAAAAAAATCATTTTTGAGATTTATGCATCAATTGAAAGGCGGCGCGATGCTCTGTACTTTAGTGAAAACCGCATCTTGTTTGGAGGCTTGGTTGAGGAGATAAAGCAATCGAAAGATAATTTGTGATGGGCTGGGTCGAAATTCTGTAATTTTACTTTTTGACACAATTTTCTCGAAAAACTGAAAGAAAAAATCATTTTTGAGATTTATGCATCAATTGAAAGGCGGCGCGATGCTCTGTACTTTAGTGAAAACCGCATCTTGTTTGGAGGCTTGGTTGACGAGATAAAGCAATCGAAAGATAATTTGTGATGGGCTGGGTCGAAATTCTGTAATTTTACTTTTTGACACAATTTTCTCGAAAAACTGAAGAAAAATCATTTTTGAGATTTATACATCAATTGAAAGGCGGCGCGATGCTCTGTACTTTAGTGAAAACCGCATCTTGTTTGGAGGCTTGGTTGAGGAGATAAAGCAATCGAAAGATAATTTGTGATGGGCTGGGTCGAAATTCTGTAATTTTACTTTTTGACACAATTTTCTCGAAAAACTGAAAAAAAATCATTTTTGAGATTTATGCATCAATTGAAAGGCGGCGCGATGCTCTGTACTTTAGTGAAAACCGCATCTTGTTTGGAGGCTTGGTTGAGGAGATAAAGCAATCGAAAGATAATTTGTGATGGGCTGGGTCGAAATTCTGTAATTTTACTTTTTGACACAATTTTCTCGAAAAACTGAAAAAAAAAATCATTTTTGAGATTTATGCATCAATTGAAAGGCGGCGCGATGCTCTGTACTTTAGTGAAAACCGCATCTTGTTTGGAGGCTTGGTTGAGGAGATAAAGCAATCGAAAGATAATTTGTGATGGGCTGGGTCGAAATTCTGTAATTTTACTTTTTGACACAATTTTCTCGAAAAACTGAAAAAAATCATTTTTGAGATTTATGCATCAATTGAAAGGCAGCGCGATGCTCTGTACTTTAGTGAAAACCGCATCTTGTTTGGAGGCTTGGTTGAGGAGATAAAGCAATCGAAAGATAATTTGTGATGGGCTGGGTCGAAATTCTTTAATTTTACTTTTTGACACAATTTTCTCGAAAAACTGAAAAAAAAAATCATTTTTGAGCTTTATGCATCAATTGAAAGGCGGCGCGATGCTCTGTACTTTAGTGAAAACCGCATCTTGTTTGGAGGCTTGGTTGAGGAGATAAAGCAATCGAAAGATAATTTGTGATGGGCTGGGTCGAAATTCTGTAATTTTACTTTTTGACACAATTTTCTCGAAAAACTGAAAAAAAATCATTTTTGAGATTTATGCATCAATTGAAAGGCGGCGCGATGCTCTGTACTTTAGTGAAAACCGCATCTTGTTTGGAGGCTTGGTTGAGGAGATAAAGCAATCGAAAGATAATTTGTGATGGGCTGGGTCAAAATTCTGTAATTTTACTTTTTGACACAATTTTCTCGAAAAACTGAAAAAAAATCATTTTTGAGATTTATACATCAATTGAAAGGCGGCGCGATGCTCTGTACTTTAGTGAAAACCGCATCTTGTTTGGAGGCTTGGTTGAGGAGATAAAGCAATCGAAAGATAATTTGTGATGGGCTGGGTCGAAATTCTGTAATTTTACTTTTTGACACAATTTTCTCGAAAAACTGAAAAAAAATCATTTTTGAGATTTATACATCAATTGAAAGGCGGCGCGATGCTCTGTACTTTAGTGAAAACCGCATCTTGTTTGGAGGCTTGGTTGAGGAGATAAAGCAATCGAAAGATAATTTGTGATGGGCTGGGTCGAAATTCTGTAATTTTATTTTTTGACTAATTTTTCCGAAACGAGAGCTCGTAGAACCTTTTGGTTTGCAGTTGTGGGTAGAGCATTTAAATACCTTTCTTTTGATGTGTATTTTGATTGGGTGGAAAAAAGTTTTGAAAATACTACTTTTTTTCGGCAAGGGGGTTAGCCCACAATTTTCTCGAAAAACTGAAAAAAAATCATTTTTGAGATTTATGCATCAATTGAAAGGCGGCGCGATGCTCTGTACTTTAGTGAAAACCGCATCTTGTTTGGAGGCTTGGTTGAGGAGATAAAGCAATCGAAAGATAATTTGTGATGGGCTGGGTCGAAATTCTGTAATTTTACTTTTTGACACAATTTTCTCGAAAAACTGAAAGAAAAAATCATTTTTGAGATTTATGCATCAATTGAAAGGCGGCGCGATGCTCTGTACTTTAGTGAAAACCGCATCTTGTTTGGAGGCTTGGTTGACGAGATAAAGCAATCGAAAGATAATTTGTGATGGGCTGGGTCGAAATTCTGTAATTTTACTTTTTGACACAATTTTCTCGAAAAACTGAAGAAAAATCATTTTTGAGATTTATACATCAATTGAAAGGCGGCGCGATGCTCTGTACTTTAGTGAAAACCGCATCTTGTTTGGAGGCTTGGTTGAGGAGATAAAGCAATCGAAAGATAATTTGTGATGGGCTGGGTCGAAATTCTGTAATTTTACTTTTTGACACAATTTTCTCGAAAAACTGAAAAAAAATCATTTTTGAGATTTATGCATCAATTGAAAGGCGGCGCGATGCTCTGTACTTTAGTGAAAACCGCATCTTGTTTGGAGGCTTGGTTGAGGAGATAAAGCAATCGAAAGATAATTTGTGATGGGCTGGGTCGAAATTCTGTAATTTTACTTTTTGACACAATTTTCTCGAAAAACTGAAAAAAAAAATCATTTTTGAGATTTATGCATCAATTGAAAGGCGGCGCGATGCTCTGTACTTTAGTGAAAACCGCATCTTGTTTGGAGGCTTGGTTGAGGAGATAAAGCAATCGAAAGATAATTTGTGATGGGCTGGGTCGAAATTCTGTAATTTTACTTTTTGACACAATTTTCTCGAAAAACTGAAAAAAATCATTTTTGAGATTTATGCATCAATTGAAAGGCAGCGCGATGCTCTGTACTTTAGTGAAAACCGCATCTTGTTTGGAGGCTTGGTTGAGGAGATAAAGCAATCGAAAGATAATTTGTGATGGGCTGGGTCGAAATTCTTTAATTTTACTTTTTGACACAATTTTCTCGAAAAACTGAAAAAAAAAATCATTTTTGAGCTTTATGCATCAATTGAAAGGCGGCGCGATGCTCTGTACTTTAGTGAAAACCGCATCTTGTTTGGAGGCTTGGTTGAGGAGATAAAGCAATCGAAAGATAATTTGTGATGGGCTGGGTCGAAATTCTGTAATTTTACTTTTTGACACAATTTTCTCGAAAAACTGAAAAAAAATCATTTTTGAGATTTATGCATCAATTGAAAGGCGGCGCGATGCTCTGTACTTTAGTGAAAACCGCATCTTGTTTGGAGGCTTGGTTGAGGAGATAAAGCAATCGAAAGATAATTTGTGATGGGCTGGGTCAAAATTCTGTAATTTTACTTTTTGACACAATTTTCTCGAAAAACTGAAAAAAAATCATTTTTGAGATTTATACATCAATTGAAAGGCGGCGCGATGCTCTGTACTTTAGTGAAAACCGCATCTTGTTTGGAGGCTTGGTTGAGGAGATAAAGCAATCGAAAGATAATTTGTGATGGGCTGGGTCGAAATTCTTTAATTTTATAATTTTACTTTTTGACGCAATTTTCTCGAAAAACTGAAAAAAAAATCATTTTTGAGATTTATACATCAATTGAAAGGCGGCTCGATGCTCTGTACTTTAGTGAAAACCGCATCTTGTTTGGAGGCTTGGTTGAGGAGATAAAGCAATCGAAAGATAATTTGTGATGGGCTGGGTCGAAATTCTGTAATTTTACTTTGTGACTAATTTTTCCGAAACGAGAGCTCGTAGAACCTTTTGGTTTGCAGTTGTGGGTAGAGCATTTAAATACCTTTCTTTTGATGTGTATTTTGATTGGGTGGGAAATAGTTTTGAAAATACTACTTTTTTTCGGCAAGGGGTTAGCCCACAATTTTCTCGAAAAACTGAAAAAAAATCATTTTTGAGATTTATGCATCAATTTAAAGGCGGCGCGATGCTCTGTACTTTAGTGAAAACCGCATCTTGTTTGGAGGCTTGGTTGAGGAGATAAAGCAATCGAAAGATAATTTGTGATGGGCTGGGTCGAAATTCTGTAATTTTACTTTTTGACACAATTTTCTCGAAAAACTGAAAAAAAAAATCATTTTTGAGATTTATGCATCAATTGAAAGGCGGCGCGATGCTCTGTACTTTAGTGAAAACCGCATCTTGTTTGGAGGCTTGGTTGAGGAGATAAAGCAATCGAAAGATAATTTGTGATGGGCTGGGTCGAAATTCTGTAATTTTACTTTTTGACACAATTTTCTCGAAAAACTGAAAAAAAATCATTTTTGAGATTTATGCATCAATTGAAAGGCGGCGCGATGCTCTGTACTTTAGTGAAAACCGCATCTTGTTTGGAGGCTTGGTTGAGGAGATAAAGCAATCGAAAGATAATTTGTGATGGGCTGGGTCAAAATTCTGTAATTTTACTTTTTGACACAATTTTCTCGAAAAACTGAAAAAAAATCATTTTTGAGATTTATACATCAATTGAAAGGCGGCGCGATGCTCTGTACTTTAGTGAAAACCGCATCTTGTTTGGAGGCTTGGTTGAGGAGATAAAGCAATCGAAAGATAATTTGTGATGGGCTGGGTCGAAATTCTTTAATTTTATAATTTTACTTTTTGACACAATTTTCTCGAAAAACTGAAAAAAAAATCATTTTTGAGATTTATACATCAATTGAAAGGCGGCTCGATGCTCTGTACTTTAGTGAAAACCGCATCTTGTTTGGAGGCTTGGTTGAGGAGATAAAGCAATCGAAAGATAATTTGTGATGGGCTGGGTCGAAATTCTGTAATTTTACTTTTTGACTAATTTTTCCGAAACGAGAGCTCGTAGAACCTTTTGGTTTGCAGTTGTGGGTAGAGCATTTAAATACCTTTCTTTTGATGTGTATTTTGATTGGGTGGGAAATAGTTTTGAAAATACTACTTTTTTTCGGCAAGGGGTTAGCCCACAATTTTCTCGAAAAACTGAAGAAAAATCATTTTTGAGATTTATGCATCAATTGAAAGGCGGCGCGATGCTCTGTACTTTAGTGAAAACCGCATCTTGTTTGTAGGCTTGGTTGAGGAGATAAAGCAATCGAAAGATAATTTGTGATGGGCTGGGTCGAAATTCTGTAATTTTACTTTTTGACACAATTTTCTCGAAAAACTGAAAAAAAATCATTTTTGAGATTTATGCATCAATTGAAAGGCGGCGCGATGCTCTGTGCTTTAGTGAAAACCGCATCTTGTTTGGAGGCTTGGTTGAGGAGATAAAGCAATCGAAAGATAATTTGTGATGGGCTGGGTCGAAATTCTGTAATTTTACTTTTTGACTAATTTTTCCGAAACGAGAGCTCGTAGAACCTTTTGGTTTGCAGTTGTGGGTAGAGCATTTAAATACCTTTCTTTTGATGTGTATTTTGATTGGGTGGGAAATAGTTTTGAAAATACTACTTTTTTTCGGCAAGGGGTTAGCCCACAATTTTCTCGAAAAACTGAAAAAAAAATCATTTTTGAGATTTATACATCAATTGAAAGGCGGCGCGATGCTCTGTACTTTAGTGAAAACCGCATCTTGTTTGGAGGCTTGGTTGAGGAGATAAAGCAATCGAAAGATAATTTGTGATGGGCTGGGTCGAAATTCTGTAATTTTACTTTTTGACTAATTTTTCCGAAACGAGAGCTCGTAGAACCTTTTGGTTTGCAGTTGTGGGTAGAGCATTTAAATACCTTTCTTTTGATGTGTATTTTGATTGGGTGGGAAATAGTTTTGAAAATACTACTTTTTTTCGGCAAGGGGTTAGCCCACAATTTTCTCGAAAAACTGAAAAAAAATCATTTTTGAGATTTATCCATCAATTGAAAGGCGGCGCGATGCTCTGTACTTTAGTGAAAACCGCATCTTGTTTGGAGGCTTGGTTGAGGAGATAAAGCAATCGAAAGATAATTTGTGATGGGCTGGGTCGAAATTCTGTAATTTTACTTTTTGACACAATTTTCTCGAAAAACTGAAAAAAAAATTATTTTTGAGATTTATGCATCAATTGAAAGGCGGCGCGATGCTCTGTACTTTAGTGAAAACCGCATCTTGTTTGGAGGCTTGGTTGAGGAGATAAAGCAATCGAAAGATAATTTGTGATGGGCTGGGTCGAAATTCTTTAATTTTATAATTTTACTTTTTGACACAATTTTCTCGAAAAACTGAAAAAAAAATCATTTTTGAGATTTATACATCAATTGAAAGGCGGCTCGATGCTCTGTACTTTAGTGAAAACCGCATCTTGTTTGGAGGCTTGGTTGAGGAGATAAAGCAATCGAAAGATAATTTGTGATGGGCTGGGTCGAAATTATGTAATTTTACTTTTTGACTAATTTTTCCGAAACGAGAGCTCGTAGAACCTTTTGGTTTGCAGTTGTGGGTAGAGCATTTAAATACCTTTCTTTTGATGTGTATTTTGATTGGGTGGGAAATAGTTTTGAAAATACTACTTTTTTTCGGCAAGGGGTTAGCCCACAATTTTCTCGAAAAACTGAAAAAAAATCATTTTTGAGATTTATGCATCAATTTAAAGGCGGCGCGATGCTCTGTACTTTAGTGAAAACCGCATCTTGTTTGGAGGCTTGGTTGAGGAGATAAAGCAATCGAAAGATAATTTGTGATGGGCTGGGTCGAAATTCTGTAATTTTACTTTTTGACACAATTTTCTCGAAAAACTGAAAAAAAAAATCATTTTTGAGATTTATGCATCAATTGAAAGGCGGCGCGATGCTCTGTACTTTAGTGAAAACCGCATCTTGTTTGGAGGCTTGGTTGAGGAGATAAAGCAATCGAAAGATAATTTGTGATGGGCTGGGTCGAAATTCTTTAATTTTATAATTTTACTTTTTGACACAATTTTCTCGAAAAACTGAAAAAAAAATCATTTTTGAGATTTATACATCAATTGAAAGGCGGCTCGATGCTCTGTACTTTAGTGAAAACCGCATCTTGTTTGGAGGCTTGGTTGAGGAGATAAAGCAATCGAAAGATAATTTGTGATGGGCTGGGTCGAAATTCTGTAATTTTACTTTTTGACTAATTTTTCCGAAACGAGAGCTCGTAGAACCTTTTGGTTTGCAGTTGTGGGTAGAGCATTTAAATACCTTTCTTTTGATGTGTATTTTGATTGGGTGGGAAATAGTTTTGAAAATACTACTTTTTTTCGGCAAGGGGTTAGCCCACAATTTTCTCGAAAAACTGAAAAAAAATCATTTTTGAGATTTATGCATCAATTTAAAGGCTGCGCGATGCTCTGTACTTTAAAGAAAACCGCATCTTGTTTGGAGGCTTGGTTGAGGAGATAAAGCAATCGAAAGATAATTTGTGATGGGCTGGGTCGAAATTCTGTAATTTTACTTTTTGACACAATTTTCTCGAAAAACTGAAAAAAAAAAATCATTTTTGAGATTTAT
>CAKKTC010000350.1:0-26515 GCA_920104205.1 Eupeodes latifasciatus
CACCACCACCATCTCACCATCACCGTCTCACCATCACCATCTCACCATCACCATCTCACCATCACCATCTCACCATCACCATCTCACCATCACCATCTCACCATCACCATCTCACCATCACCATCTCACCATCACCATCTCACCATCACCATCTCACCATCAACATCTCACCATCACCATCTCACCATCACCATCTCACCATCACCATCTCACCATCGCCATCTCACCATCACCATCTCACCATCACAATCTCACCTTCACCATCTCACCATCACCATCTCACCTTCACCATCTCACCATCACCATCTCACCATCACCATCTCACCATCTCACCATCACCATCTCACCATCACCATCTCACCATCACCATCTCACCATCACCATCTCACCATCACCATCTCACCATCACCATCTCACCATCACTATCACACCATAACCATCTCACCATCACCATCTCACCATCACCATCTCACCATCACCATCTTACCATCACCATCTCACCATCACCATCTCACCATCACCATCTCACCATCACCATCTCACCATCACCATCTCACCATCACCATCTCACCATCTCACCATCACCATCTCACCATCACCATCTCACCATCACCATCTCACCATCACCATCACCATCTCACCATCACCATCACCATCTCACCATCTCACCATCTCACCATCACCATCTCACCATCACCATCTCCATCACCATCTCACCATCACCATCTCACCATCACCATCTCACCATCACCATCTCACCATCACCATCTCACCATCACCATCTCACCATCACCATCTCACCATCACCATCTCACCATCACCATCTCACCATCTCACCATCTCACCATCACCATCTCACCATCACCATCTCACCATCACCATCTCACCATCACCATCTCACAATCACCATCTCACCATCACCATCTCACCATCACCATCTCACCATCACCATCTCACCACACCATCTCACCATCTCACCATCACCATCTCACCATCACCATCTCACCATCACCATCTCACCATCACCATCTCACCATCACCATCTCACCATCACCATCTCACCATCACCATCTCACCATCACCATCTCACCATCACCATCTCACCATCACCATCTCACATCACCATCTCACCATCACCATCTCACCATTTCACCATCACCATCTCACCATTACCATCTCACCATCACCATCTCACCATCACCATCTCACCATCACTATCTCACCATCACCATCTCACCATCACCATCTCACCATCACCATCTCACCATCACCATCTCACCATCACCATCTCACCATCACCATCTCACCATCACCATCTCACCATCACCATCTCACCATCACCATCTCACCATCACCATCTCACCATCACCATCTCACCATCACCATCTCACCATCACCATCTCACCATCACCATCTCACCATCACCATCTCACCATCACCATCACCATCTCACCATCACATCACCATCTCACCATCACCATCTCACCATCACCATCTCACCATCACCATCTCACCATCACCATCTCACCATCACCATCTCACCATCACCATCTCACCATCACCATCTCACCATCACCATCTCACCATCACCATCTCACCATCACCATCTCACCATCACCATCTCACCATCACCATCTCACCATCACCATCTCACCATCACCATCTCACCATCACCATCTCACCATCACCATCTCACCATCTCACCATCACCATCTCACCATCACCATCTCACCATCACCATCTCACCATCACCATCTCACCATCACCATCTCACCATCACCATCTCACCATCACCATCTCACCATCACCATCTCACCATCACCATCTCACCATCTCACCATCACCATCTCACCATCACCATCTCACCATCACCATTCACCATCACCATCTCACCATCACCATCTCACCATCACCATCTCACCATCACCATCTCACCATCACCATCTCACCATCACCATCTCACCATCTCACCATCACCATCTCACCATCACCATCTCACCATCACCATCTCACCATCACATCTCACCATCACCATCTCACCATCACCATCTCACCATCACCATCTCACCATCACCATCTCACCATCACCATCTCACCATCACCATCTCACCATCACCATCTCACCATCACCATCTCACCATCACCATCTCACCATCACCATCTCACCATCACCATCTCACCATCACCATCTCACCATCACCATCTCACCATCACCATCTCACCATCACCATCTCACCATCACCATCTCACCATCACCATCTCACCATCACCATCTCACCATCACCATCTCACCATCACCATCTCACCATCACCATCTCACCATCACCGTCTCACCATCACCAACTCACCATCACCATCTCACCATCACCATCTCACCATCACCATCTCACCATCACCATCTCACCATCACCATCTCACCATCACCATCTCACCATCACCATCTCACCATCACCATCTCACCATCACCATCTCACCATCACCATCTCACCATCACCATCTCACCATCACCATCTCACCATCACCATCTCACCATCACCATCTCACATCACCATCTCACCATCACCATCTCACCATCACCATCTCACCATCACCATCTCACCATCACCATCTCACCATCACCATCTCACCATCACCATCTCACCATCTCACCATCACCATCTCACCATCTCACCATCACCATCTCACCATCACCATCTCACCATCTCACCATCACCATCTCACCATCACCATCACCATCACCATCTCACCATCACCATCTCACCATCACCATCTCACCATCACCATTTCACCATCACCATCTCACCATCACCATCTCACCATCACCATCTCACCACCACCATCTCACCATCACCGTCTCACCATCACCATCTCACCATCACCATCTCACCATCACCATCTCACCATCACCATCTCAACATCACCATCTCACCATCACCATCTCACCATCACCATCTCACCATCACCATCTCACCATCACCATCTCACCATCACCATCTCACCATCACCATCTCACCATCACCATCTCACCATCACCATCTCACCATCACCATCTCACCATCACCATCTCACCATCACCATCTCACCATCACCATTTCACCATCACCATCTCACCATCACCATCTCACCATCACCATCTCACCATCACCATCTCACCATCACCATCTCACCATCACCATCTCACCATCACCATCTCACCATCACCATCTCACCATCACCATCTCACCATCACCATCTCACCATCACCATCTCACCATCACCATCTCACCATCACCATCTCACCATCACCATCTCACCATCTCACCATCACCATCTCACCATTACCATCTCACCATCACCATCTCACCATCACCATCTCACCATCACCATCTCACCATCACCATCTCACCATCACCATCTCACCATCACCATCTCACCATCACCATCTCACCATCACCATCTCACCATCACCATCTCACCATCACCATCTCACCATCTCACCATCACCATCTCACCATTACCATCTCACCATCACCATCTCACCATCACCATTTCACCATCACCATCTCACCATCACCATCTCACCATCACCATCTCACCATCACCATCTCACCATCACCATCTCACCATCACCATCTCACCATCACCATCTCACCATCACCATCTCACCATCATCATCTCACCATCACCATCTCACCATCACCATTTCACCATCACCATCTCACCATCACCATCTAACCATCACCATCTCACCATCTCACCATCACCATCTCACCATCTCACCATCTCACTATCACCATCTCACTATCACCATCTCACCATCACCATCTCACCATCACCATCTCACCATCACCATCTCACCATCACCATCTCACCATCACCATCTCACCATCACCATCTCACCATCACACCATCTCACCATCACCATCTCACCATCACCATCTCACCATCACCATCTCACCATCACCATCTCACCATCACCATCTCACCATCACCATCTCACCATCACCATCTCACCATCAGCATCTCACCATCACCATCTCACCATCACCATCTCATCATCACCATCTCACCATCACCATCTCATCATCACCATCTCACCATCACCATCTCACCATCAACATCTCACCATCACCATCACCATCTCACCATCACCATCTCACCATCACCATCTCACCATCACCATCTCACCATCACCATCTCACCATCACCATCTCACCATCACCATCTCACCATCACCATCTCACCATCACCATCTCACCATCACAATCTCACCATCACCATCTCACCTTCACCATCTCACCATCACCATCTCACCATCTCACCATCACCATCTCACCATCACCATCTCACCATCACCATCTCACCATCACCATCTCACCATCTCACCATCTCACCATCACCATCTCACCATCACCATCTCACCATCACCATCTCACCATCACCATCTCACCATCACCATCTCACCAACACCATCTCACCATCACCATCTCACCATCACCATCTCACCATCACCATCTCACCATCACCATCTCACCATCACCATCTCACCATCACCATCTCACCATCACCATCTCACCATCACCATCTCACCATCACCATCTCACCATCACCATCTCACCATCACCATCTCACCATCACCATCTCACCATCACCATCTCACCATCACCATCTCACCATCGCCATCTCACCATCACCATCTCACCATCACCATCTCACCATCACCATCTCACCATCACCATCTCACCATCACCATCTCACCATCACCATCTCACCATCACCATCTCACCATCACCATCTCACCATCACCATCTCACCATCACCATCTCACCATCACCATCTCACCATCACCATCTCACCATCACCATCTCACCATCACCATCTCACCATCACCATCTCACCATCACCATCTCACCATCACCATCTCACCATCACCATCTCACCATCACCATCACCATCTCACCATCACCATCTCACCATCTCACCATCACCATCTCACCATCACCATCTCACCATCACCATCTTACCATCTCACCATCACCATCTCACCATCTCACCATCACCATCTCACCATCACCATCTCACCATCACCATCTCACCATCACCATCTCACCATCACCATCTCACCATCACCATCTCACCATCACCATCTCACCATCACCATCTCACCATCACCATCTCACCATCACCATCTCACCATCACCATCTCACCATCTCACCATCTCACCATCTCACCATCACCATCTCACCATCACCATCTCACCATCACCATCTCACCATCACCATCTCACCATCACCATCTCACCATCACCATCTCACCATCACCATCTCACCATCACCATCTCACCATCACCATCTCACCATCACCATCACCATCACCATCACCATCACCATCACCATCACCATCACCATCACCATCACCATCACCATCTCACCATCACCATCTCACCATCACCATCTCACCATCTCACCATCACCATCTCACCATCACCATCTCACCATCACCATCTCACCATCTCACCATCTCACCATCACCATCTCACCATCACCATCTCACCATCACCATCTCACCATCACCATCTCACCATCACTATCTCACCATCACCATCTCACCATCACCATCTCACCATCTCACCATCACCATCTCACCATCACCATCTCACCATCACCATCTCACCATCACCATCTCACCATCACTATCTCACCATCACCATCTCACCATCACCATCTCACCATCACCATCTCACCATCACCATCTCACCATCACCATCTCACCATCACCATCTCACCATCACCATCTCACCACCACCATCTCACCATCACCGTCTCACCATCACCATCTCACCATCACCATCTCACCATCACCATCTCACCATCACCATCTCACCATCACCATCTCACCATCACCATCTCACCATCACCATCTCACCATCACCATCTCACCATCACCATCTCACCATCACCATCTCACCATCACCATCTCACCATCACCATCTCACCATCACCATCTCACCATCACCATCTCACCATCACCATCTCACCATCACCATCTCACCATCACCATCTCACCATCACCATCTCACCATCACCATCTCACCATCTCACCATCACCATCACCATCTCACCATCACCATCTCACCATCACCATCTCACCATCACCATCTCACCATCACCATCTCACCATCACCATCTCACCATCAACATCTCACCATCACCATCTCACCATCACCATCTCACCATCTCACCATCTCACCATCACCATCTCACCATCGCCATCTCACCATCACCATCTCACCATCACAATCTCACCATCACCATCTCACCATCACCATCTCACCTTCACCATCTCACCTGTGAAGGGATCGCACCAGCGATCACTTAATTAATTGCCTCAAACCTCAAAACAATTAATAGAACATTTAACCTGCTTCGATATTTAATATCCATATTCCCATCGCATTACATTTCATTATCAGCTATAGCAAAGCCAAAGCACAAACAATACAACATTCATATTTCCGTTGGCACACTCAGTGCATTGTGCATATAGCTATAAATAAATGCTAATATAGTTCAACTGGCACCTTCAGTGCACAAGCTATATAATATGACACCAAATATACAAAAACACTTTCAGTGATTGAAGAAAAACAAACATAATTAAGGGTCGCTGACTTATGGTAGTAAAATATGCATCATAAGCAAGCTAGCCCAAAACACTTGAAGTGAATGGTTATTATGCTGATGCTGCATTTTATGGGAATTCTTATTGAATATCGAAGTATTGTTGAATACCAATACAGGCATTATTTCATTGTCAAATTTTGTATAAAAAGAGAAGAATAAAATTAAAAGACTCACTTCTTATTCTACATTCAAAGATTGTGTTTCACTTTATAAAGCAACTCGCTGGAGTCAAACCAATTTTTAATATAGCAATATAGACGCCCTAAAGAGCTACTCGCTTTTGGATCAAGGTTTACAAGGCTACTCGCCGGACCACGTCTAAATTACTATAAGGAATAAAAAGTCAAATATATATATAGTCCAAGCATTTCTCCAGCTACAGACTTTGCATCCAAGCGTTATCCAGCTGCCAGACTTTGCATGGCGATCTTGCCAGACTTTGCATGGCGATCTTGCCAGACTAAAGGACTAAGAAGAAGACTTTGAGCGAAGCTGACAAGAAGATCTGCTCGAGCTCCGACAAGACGACCTGTGCTGCAGATTTGATAACTTTCAACCGGTCAGAGGCATTTACACTATTGACATCGTCGACGATATCTACAACCAACAAGAAGAAACAAGATGTTGCTTGCTGGGCTCGACAGCAAATTAAACCAAATCCATAAAATTCCAAAAGAACCTAGTAATCAGAATCAAGAGCAGCAACAAAATATGAGCAATTTGGCAATGTCTTTCCATAATAGTATTCCGATGATGATGGTTATGCAACAGACAGAGAATGAATACAAATCATCCAACTATACGACCGATGTTATGCCGACGGTAAAAATTCTTAGAAGACCCGTGCAAAACAATTCTGTTGCAAACAGAAGCAATGGCGTACGACCAAAACAACCAATTAAAACTCTTCAACAGCGTGAACAGGAATATGCAGGAGCAAGACTGAGGATATTAGGTTCTGCTAAGAACCCAGAAGATGATGTGGAAACATCTTCCCAGAGCACCGCAGCCGCAACCGTTGAACTGTTGGACACAACCATATCGCTACCAAATTCAGGCAATACTTCTAATATCTCTACCAGTTTCACAAAACAAGCCGATAGTGGTAGTGGAAGAGTTGCCGAATCCAACTACTTTGCCCCGTCTTCTTCGATAATGGTCGGTGGCATAAACATGCGGTATAATGCAAACGTTTTGCACATGCCTAAAGGTCCAGATGGGACGAGTGGATTCCAAATGCCACGGTAGTGCCTTCAACATCAAAGTGCGAGCTTAATTTCTGTTTTTAATTCTTTATATTATATTAGTTATATTATTTTTTAATTTAGATATGTTCTTATACAAAAAAAAAAAAAAAAACTTTACGCATTAAAACGTTCAAAAACAGAATACTCGATTTTCTGTAATCTAAAAATTTGATTTTGCTTTATAATAATTATTTAATAAGAAATACTAATACAAGTATAAATAAAAGGCAAACATTGTCTGAATAAAAACAAAAAACAGAATAACTTTTTTTTGTTTTTTAAAATTCAATTCATATTTAATTTTTTAAATAAATCTAAATGTAACTTGTAAAAATTATAAAGTGCTATTGGCACATTCCCCATATAAAAGATTCTTTGTAGTAGTAATTCTTTTTCTCGATGGAGATAGTTTAAAGTTGATATATTTTGGTGGCTCTATTCTATTATTTTTTTGACTTAACGTCATTTAGTTAAACTCGAGATTTTATTTTCTTTGGAGTGCAGCCTGCGGCGAACAATTTATTTGTATCGTATTTAATTTGATTGTAAAACAATCGTTTCCTTTTGATGGAGGACTTCCAACTTTAAAATTATCTTAATTGTGATAATTTCACAACAAGTTTTGTATATATGAATTGAAGCATGGAAACGTTCCCTCGTGGATTTATTTTGGCGTATTAGCAGTTTTAAAGAAGAAGATGAAGATTTTGCAAAAATAAAGGGTACTAGAGTATTAAGTCCAAATCTTATATTGGGATATATTCCAGGAAGTAATTGTTTAATTTTAAACCGGTCCAAGATAAGTACTAATGCCCGATCGGCATCATTTGACAAAATGTTGTTGAGGGACGTTCAGAAAAATTGTGAACCGCAAATGAATAATGAAAAGGAATCCAAGAATGGCACTATTGACCGATCAGCATCATTTGACAAAATATTGTTGAGGGACGTGCGTACAATTTGCGGACCTTTGTCAATTAAAAATATTTATATTACTAAAGAAGAATTAAAAAAAATTACAAACGGCCGTCATAAAGAAAAAATAAATATATTAAAGAAAATAATAGAAGGAATATTTAAAGAAAGTAAAATAAAAGTGCACATAATAGATGAAAAAATTAAAATAACAGACCCTTGCAAAATTAAATTAATACTAAATGATTATCATATGTTACCAACGAGTGGACATGCTGGTATAAATCGCATGTTGCGAAACATTAAAATAAGATATTATTGGACAGGCATGCAAAACGATGTGATGACATACGTTAAGCACTGCCCAATATGTCAACGTAACAAACATACATATACAACCAAAAAAGCAACCTATGACTATAACGTCAACAGCAGAATCAGGCTTCGATAAAATTTTTCTTGATTTAGTAGGACCCCTTGACGAATCAGAAAATGGGTCAAAATATATTCTTACTCTTCAAGACGAATTAACTAAATTCACTTAAGCAATAGCTTTACCAAATAAGGAAGCTAATACAGTAGCTAAAGGGCTCGTCGAATCTTTTATTCTTAGATATGGAGTCCCTGGAACTATAGCATCTGATCAAGGTACCGAGTTTATAAATAAAGTTTTTAAAGATATGTGTAGTTTGTTAAAGATAGAACAACTACAGTCCACTGCTTACCATCATGAAAGCATTGGAGCGTTAGAGAATTCCCATAAAGTTTTAGGAGCTTATCTTAGGAGTTATGTTGTTAGGAGTCAGGTCTCCACGAGGGAATGCTTTGGAGTACTGGAAGAGGCTACGGCACGCTTGTGGTCGCACGGCTCAGCTCGTCGCGTGGGGTGGTTCTTGCCACCTTCCAGTACACCTCCTGCTCGACTAAACATTATTTTTATTCGTGCCTAAGGTAAAAAGGTGTAGAATGACACAAACCTGTGAACTTTGACGATATCTAAGAGAAACTAGTGATCGGTGCTTCGAAATTAAGTTTAAGAAAAATCAAAAAAAAATAATCCCTATGACTAACCTAATAAAATTAATAAAAAAAATATAAAACCCTTCACCAAAAAAAATAATAATAATGAAAAAAAATGAATAAAATGAAATTATAAAAAAATTAAGTACAAAAAAAAAATAAAGAAAACTAAACCCTAACTAAAACTATATAAAAAAAAACTAAAAATATAAACTTATTCTTTCTAAAGCACCTCTCTCTTATCCTCCTAAACATCGTCACACTGAATCCCAAACGTTCGTCTGATGTTATTGACGAAAGTCTGGCCAACCCGCCCAAGTATCATGAAGATACTTCCTTCGCTATTTCCATGGCCGAAAGTAGCGGAAATAGCCCCTAAAATGACTCAACCAGTCACAAATTAGTCTGTTGAGAAAAGTTAGTCTGTCATGTCCAAAACTCAGAAAAACATCTGGACGGCCTTACCAAGCCTCCACACACCACTAGCTGTTAAATTAGAACTCCATTATGCAAATTTCAAAAATAATTTAAATTACACCTTTATTATACCAATTCATTTAAGACAAACAAAATTTTTAATCGAGTTCTCTCAATCTCATCTCATAAGAATTAATAATTAAAATAATAAAAATATATAAAAAAAAACTAAAAAGGTTTAAATTCAAATTCAAAAAAAAAAATTGACCTTAGAGGCTTTTTGATTTGTTTGGTCTTTTATCCACAAAAGAAAGTGTTTTTACTCACGGTTTCCTGGTCCCTCGTCGTTCTGCCGGCAGCACGTAGAGAAACTGGGGTAGCCTTTCGCCACCACTGAGTTTACTATATTTGGGGTATTAGGATACAAGCCTTAAAATCACTTTTTTTTCTTTTTTTTTTGTAAATTTAAACTCACTTCAAATTTAAACAAAAAAAAATAATTAATCAAAAAAAAAAAAAAAAATTTATAGAGAACTGAATTTCACAAATTAGATTTTTACTTTACTTCACTTAAGTTAATCAAAATGATATATGTATATATAAAAAAAAATTTTAAAAGTTCTTCTTTCTTATTTTCTTTCACTTTATTTCTCTTCCTCCTTTCTTAACTTCTCTTTTTCCGGGCACCCTTTCTTTCTTGTACTTATACAAATCCCTTTCTTTCTTCGAAGGATATCTATATATATCTATAGGTATACAGATATATAGTACCCTCTTAGACTATGTATGTTAATTTGCCTTGGAAGCTGTTTCCTTTGTACTGGACAAAGGAATACTTCCTCTGTACAGAATGTCCTTCTTCAAAGTTAAAATTTTAAAATCCGAAGGAGGTAACAAAAAAACTTGGCAGAGGCTCAGGCTTCTGCTACTAATTTTGATGTTCTTTGGAGAACTTGACCTCTGCTTGCTAAATATATATATATATATATATCACCACCAACTTTCTAGGACTTTTGCTTCTAAATCCTCTGTCTAACTCCGCGACAACAAAGAAATCTTGTATATTTTTAAGAATTCACTTATTTCCTTTTACAACAATAACTCCTTACTTTTGAAATAATTGTTTTTCTATTTTCACTTCTATATTTAAATTCAATTTTAAATTCAAAAAAAACTGTTGGTCACCAAAAGGAATGGCCGTTATCACTTCTAATTCTCAGTCTATCAAACGTAAGAATGACCATAAAATCCCTTAGGCTAGTTCCTAGCCTTCTTCTATTAACTTAAGTAAATAGTTACCACTACCTCTGAGTGAGATAACTATTTGTCCACCCGCAACTATTTTCCATCCCTATCACAGATAATATAACCCCCCTTATCCAAGTCCAAGAAATCGTACCCACACATATATACTACTACTACAGTCTTATATCTATCAGTCTATTTCCTCTTCTATTATTCTAATATCTATCTATTTTCTAAATTCCTAACTAATCCTATTATTTAATTTAACTAATTATTCTAATCTTTATCGTATCTTTCTAATCTCGTAAATTATTATTTTAAATAAATTTTCATATCATCCTGTATCTATCTTATACTTAAACCATTTAAGCAATTCATTTAGGTTCATTCAGTGGATGAACAATCTTGTATAATACATTCCTGCGCATGCGCTAGTATTAATTTGTCTACCCCCTTGTCCCTTGGGTGAAAACAAGACAAAGCTACTATTGCATGCGCAGAACGAAACGACTAGATAGGATACCTATGTGGTAATTGTCAAAACAAAATCAAAACAAACATGGACGAGTTTAGAGGCACATAAATTATTTTGGTAAGTATTATTTATTAAATTAAACTGATTCCTATTAATAATAATGATATTTTTATTATTCTCATTTCTTTTTCAGGTGTTGCTCAATACTTTTCCATATAATTAAGGTAAGTTATAGCTATGCAGAGTGGTGAATTTGTGCTGTAAAGATTCGAATGCGAAAGCAATCGAATCCTGGCAAAACAACTTCATCACTTTGCATTGGTAATATTATTCTTATTATTTTCTTGACTGAATTTATCTTTTCTTTTCAGAATATAATTAAATCGGAGGTCTATCGACTTCTTTTGTCGATGACCCTGATAAGCCACCGGGATGGATTAGGCCCTCAGCCAAATAACAATTCTTCATCGTTGGAATGGTGGACGGTGTCGTCGCCGTCGAGCAGCCGCGCCGCCGCGCCGGCTATAGGTATATTTATATACATTAATTTATATGGCCCGTAACAGGCTCGATGGAAGTGGCTGAGTGGTCGTGAGGCCACTTACATCGTAAAAAAAAAAAAGTGGACATAATGGGTTAGTATTTATGTTTTTATTTAAATGGTCTCGTAGTGTGGCTGAGCCCATTACCTGAGATCCCATGCTCTATTATTTCAATTGTCGAGCAGTTCTATAATTTTTGTTTGTTTTCTTTCAGATAATACCTACATAAACTCTTTGGTAGCAGCCTACTTTCTAACGTCAACAAAGAATAATGATCACAGCTTCCGTTAAGATAAACAATTAATAGTTTAAACTAGCTATATATCTAATATCACAGGTAAAAAAAAATGAGTCTTTATTCTACTAAAAAAATCAGGTACTTCCGCTTACTAACTAAAGAAAAATATCACAAACTATAAAAACTAAGCTAACTAAACTAAACTAAAGAAAAATATCACAGATTATAAAAACTAAGCTAACTAAACTAAACTAAAAAAAAATATCACAGATTATAAAAACTAAGCTAACTAAACTAAACTAAAAAAAAAATATCACAGATTATAAAAACTAAGCTAACTAAACTAAACTAAAAAAAAATATCACAGATTATAAAAACTAAGCTAACTAAACTAAAAAAAAATCTCACAGACTATCAATGTAAATATAAAATGACCTATAAGAATAAACTACAAAAAAAAACTAAAGTATCTTTATCTAACTCTAATATCACAGTGGGCAACATCATCTGAGTGCGTCAATTTGGTTTTTATTTTTAAACATGCAAGTCTTTCGCATGATAAACTCCTATTTTATCACCTTTAAGATTTCCTATTTCATAAAGGGAATTTCCTACCGGTTTTAAAATTATGGATTTTATAAATTTTGGACCGAGTTTCGCGTTATAATTTTCAATTGCATTGCTTTGTTTAAAGTTTCGTCTGTAAACTATTTGGCCAGTTTTATACTGGATTTCTCGACTTCGAGTGTTATATATTTTGGTAGCTTTTTGATGTGCTAATTTTAGATTTTCGAAAATCTTCGTTCTAATTAATGCTAGTCGGTCATCTTTGTTTAGAATTTCGATTTTAGATTCTTTTACTGCTCCTAACTTTCGGAGTAGTTCATAGGATTTTCCGTTCTGAACCATTGGAGTTCCAAATATTGCGTAGTATGGTTCAACATCAATCGCATCATGTACAACGCTTCGCAATGAGAACGCCACATTGCTAACGTGCTGATCCCAATGTTTTTGGTCACTACCGAGATAGGACCGAATCTTCGATAAAACAGATTGGTTTACCCTTTCAGACGCGTTAGCTTGTGGTGAATAAATTGCAGTTCGTACATGTTTGACACCATATCTCGTCAAGAAGCTGGAAAACAATTCCGAAACGAATTGTTTTCCGTTGTCTGAATGGACAAACTCAGGAACACCGAACACATGGAAAACATTTTCTTCTAGGAATTTAACTACCTCAGATGATGTTGCTTTTCGTATTGCCTTCAGAAATACATATTTACTAAAATGGTCTAGGACGATGAATATGTGTGTGTTTCCGTTTCTTGTTCTTGGATAAGGGCCCAAAAAGTCTATAAATAAACGTTGAAAAGGTCGTTCCGTCAGTCTTTGTTGTCCCATCGGCGGTCGAGTAGTGATATTAATTGACTTACTGCATTTGCAAATGTCACACGATCTCACCCAGTTCTGTACATCGGCAGCCATTCCAGGCCAAAAATATTTTTGTCTTAATTTTGACAACGTTTTATTTATGCCACCGTGTCCAGACACTGGTGAATCGTGTGCAGCTTTTAAAAGACCCTCGCACAACTCTTTCGGAACCCAAAGCTTCCACGCTCGGTCGTCCTGTACTGCGTCACCCGTTCTAATGTCCGTTCGTTTATAAACGAATCCGTCTGATATGCAAATATCTGGTAATTTGTTCTTTTCTTGTTCTATTGTCTTCTTTAGTTCAACATATTCTTCTGACGAAAAATATGGTGAACTAAAGTCAACCTCTGGTGCTAAATTTTCGGTCGTGATCTCCTCCATATGGACTCGTGAGAGAGTATCAGGGACTACATTTTGGACACCCTTCCTATGTTCGATCACGAAGTCGAAACCTTGGAGTTTGAAACTCCATCTGGCCAATCGTCCAGTTAGATCTTTTTGTGTCATCAACCATTTCAGACTTGCGTGATCGGTGATTATAGTAAAGGGTAAACCTTCCACGCAGGCCCTGAACTTTTTCACCGACAATATAGCCGCATAGCATTCAAGTTCTGTCACGCTGTAATTCCTTTGAGCGGAATTCAGCTTCTGGGACATGAATGCTATCGGTCGTTCATTTTTCTCCTCATCCATCTGGAAGATCACACTTCCTACTCCAGAGGTTGAAGCGTCGCATTGTATGTAAAAATGTTTTGAAAAGTCTGGATTCGTGAGTATGGGAGCGGTAACTAAACTCGTTTTGAGTAGTTGAAATGCTGTTGTTGCTTCGTCGGTCATCTTGAAAGTCTGTCCTTTCTTCAAACAGTCTGTCATTGGAGCTGCTATCGTTGCGTAGTTTGGTATGAAACGTCTATACCATCCGGTCATGCCTAGGAACCTACGGAGTTGCTTGGGGGTCTTCGGTATCGGAAAGTCCTCGACCGCCGATACTTTGTCCTTGTCAGTTCGTATACAACCGTCACCAACTACATACCCTAAGTATTTTATCTCCTTGAAACAAAATTTGCTTTTTTCTACATTTATTGTTAATCCTGCTTGGCGTAAGGCTATAGCAACTTCCTCCAGTACCTTCATGTGTGTTTTGAAATCTGGAGAACAAATCAAGAGGTCATCGAGATAGACAAAGACATTCTGTCGAAGACGACCAGGAATAACTTTGTCCATTAGCTTAGACATTCTCTGGGCAGCGTTACACAACCCGAATGGCATAACCGTAAATTGATATAACGGTCGCCCAGGGACTGTAAAAGCTGTCTTCTCCCTTGACTTGATCTCCAGAGGAATTTGCCAAAAGGCATCTTTCAAGTCGATACTGGAGATAAACTTCGTATCTTGAAGTCTACTTATAATCCCCTCTATATGTGGAAGAGGATAAGCAAACTTCTTCGTTCTCGCATTAACTTTTCTAGAATCCAGACACAGCCTATTTTTCCCACTTTTTCTCACTAAAACAACCGGAGAACTCCAAGCACTGTTACTCTCCTCTATCACTCCCATCTCCAGCATTCTGTCCAGTTCAGCGTACATCAGTTTCTGTACTACTGGAGAAATGGGATAGTGCCTCTGTTTAATGGGAATTTGTTCGTCATCCACTTCTATCACATGTTCCTCAAGATTGGTTTTACCCAATCCGAGTATGGCAAAGGAGGGGAACAATAACTTGATGCTCTCCAACTGCTTAGCTTGTTCTGGTGAGAGATCGCGAAAATTTGGCTGTTCTTTCGTCATTGCTGGAGCGTTAAGCTCACTAATTATATTTGGAGCAACATTAAAAGATCTCCAGAAATCTACACCCAGATATAGTGGTTGCAAAAGACTAGGAACAACCAGAATCTCCAACTCTTGTGTTCTACTATCCCATGAAACATTCGCTCTAAAACATCCTACTATCTTCTGTTGATTTCCATCAGCTGTTCTTATGTCATTATTCATTTTTGTAATTTTGATATTTTTCCTACATATAAAATCCATTGCTCCTTTTCCTAAACACGTAACGGACGCTCCACTATCTAACAGTCCTTCAAAATCCTCTCCCTCTAATTGCACTTTTGCGTATGGCCTATTGTCATTTGTCATTGTCAGTATTGTCGCTTCAATTTTAATTTTAGTCAGTCTTTTAATTGCACTCTTTTCCCTAAGCCTCCTAATCTTCAAATAATTCCTACTCTTCACTTTTATCAAATCTATTTCTTCACCAAAAATTCTCTTTCTAGCATCGTCATATTCTCTCATTCTCTGGTGAAGACTTTTAAAATGGTTATTTTCTTCAATCCGGTGAGTACCTTCGTTATTATTTTTATTTTCAGTTCTTCTTTTCAAAATTTCTATTCTTTTAGGTTGTTCGACTTCTCCGGGAGGGGTTTTGTCGTCGGCGGTTGACTCCCGGATGTACTGCCGACTATCGGGTTTCCCTGACATGCAGCACATCGGAAGGAAACACTACCCTGTCCACAACAAAAACACGTTAAGGTATGAAACGAGGACGGACAATCGCCAACAGGCTTTTGTTTGTCCTTCAATTCATCTCTTTTCTTCTCTGGTCCTCTATACCTCTCTTTGTCTCTAAAACCCTTCCTTTCTGGTCTATTAGCTTGAAAAGCTGCTATTTCAAAATCTTCTTCTTCTTCACTTACTCTTTCTCTATTTCGTAAACAGTTACTAACATCTATTTCGTGAGTAAAACGCTTTATCTTGGCATCCCTTAATGCTAAATGCTCTTCGGCTCGTTTACATTCTTCTCTCAATTCTCGAATATTACTAATATTACAACCAAAAACTAATGTACTGATTCTATCCTTCAAATTTTTCCTTACCATAGAAACCAAATCATCTTCTTTAGGTCTGACTTGCATTTGCAAAGTCAGACCTCTAATATCAGCATAGAAATCATCGAATGTTTCATGGGGTTGCTGTTTTCGATTCATGATTGCCTCTTGGATTTCATGGTCACGCTTATTGTGTTGGAACTGTCGAAGTAATTCGGCCTTCAAATCATGATAATTAAACAATTCATCATCCTGGTTTTCCTCACAAATATCCCAGTACCAACGCTCAGCAGAGCCCGTGACCAAATGGTGGAAATTTGCGAAGAGCTGATCGTCAGTCAGTCCACTTTTCTTTTGTAATTTCTCCACTCGAAAAATGAAACTTCCAACCGACATACCTTTTGACGAACCGTCAAATTTAACTCCCCATTTATGAATATCAATCCTTCGATTGGTATCCCGAAATGAAGAGCTTCCATCTGACGGATGTGATATCGATTGGCCATTTATCGAGTGGTTTGTCTGTCTGTTGGTCCTTTTAGTACTCGTGGTGTTTTGTTCTGAGTCATGTATATTCGTCGTGTCTCTCTGAACTGTCAAGGACTGTTCTAAACTCAATAACTTTGAGTTGACCTCTTTCATGTTCTTATCAAACAACTTGTACATTTCTGACAAGCCATCTGCCAGAACACTCATTGTTTTAGTCTGACTTTCCTTGACAGTTAGAGTTGCAATTTGTTGCATTCTTTCGTATAAGTCGAGTTCTGTCGGTACGTTTATATTTGATATGTTAGTAGAGTTATTCGTACTAGTTCGGTTTTGGTTTTGTCTTATTTGTTCTGTTTGTAATCGTTCTTGTTCAAGTTCATAGTTTTGTTTAGCAAGTCTTGCACGTTCTACTTCTAGTTTTCTGTTTAGTTCCGTAATTCGGTCTTGTTCCAAACGTAATCGTTTTTGTTCTTGTTTTATTCGTACTCGTTCTTGTTCAAATTCGTAATTTCGTAAGGTTAGTTGTTCTTGTTCCATTCGTAATCGTTCGAGTTCTAAATTTTGTTGTGTCAATTGTTCTAGTTCTGTTCGCATTCGTTCTTGTTCGTTCTCATTGTCTTCATCATCTTCAAGACCCATTGCGGCCTCTTCATGTCTTACTGTCGCGTTTTGTATGTTCATAATTTGTAAGTTGTTGTTTTTATTGTTTGTTCCAAGTAAGTCTATGTTGCGTATAATGTTTGTTATTTCATGGTATGTCTTGTCTAAGTCGTCGTTTTCTGTCACTGTCGGTGGTACAGTTGAAAGTATTGGGGTCTCAACTACTTCGCTTTCCTCGTCTATAGTTTCCGTCTGACGTGTGACCCTCTTTTTCCCTGTTACTTTAGGAACTGTCCCTGTAGCCTTCTTCTTCCCTTCCGACATTTTCACTAACTATTCTAACTATTCCTATCCAACAAAAAAACTAAATTCAAAGTGAAAGTAAATATTATAAAAAAAATGCAAAAATTAAAGTATAAAAAAAAAAGAACTTATTGTAAAAAAAATTCAAATCAAAAATAAAGATTATAAAAAAAAATTTCAAAAATTAAAGTAAAAAAAAAATATTGTTTAAAAAAATAATAATTCAAAAATAAAGATTATAAAAAAGAAAGTTGTAGTATTTATAAAAAAATAAAAAAAATAAGCAAACAAAAAAAGAAACAATTATATAAAAAAAATTTAAGTTATAAGATGAAAAAAAAAATGTAAAAAAAAAAAAAAATTATCAATAAAGAAAAAATGTAATTTGTAAAATAAAACAAAAAAATTGTAATTTGTAATGAAAAAGAAATGTAATTTGTAATAAAAAAAAATGTAATTTGTAAAAAAAAATATTGTTTATATTTGTTAGGTATTTATATTAGCAAACGCTAGGTGTGTGAAGGTTGGCAAAGTTTTCCTATCCATCTGCAAATTGGTAGTCGTCAGTTAAGTCCTTAAGTACTTATGTCTTGTGACTGGTGCGTTTGAAATTCAGTGGTTGCTTCAGTTCATCTCTCCCCCACAACCACTACATAGTTCCTGGCATATAGCCTAGTCAATGGCTGGCTGTGAGTTTAAAATGAACTTCCACATGAACAAGGTTTTCGAACTTCGAATCTCTACCTCACAAAGAATCTGGCTGTACCTAATTCTATGGACAGCTGAGACTCGAAATGGTACGACCTTGTTCAAACTCTTGATGTTGTCCCAGATTTCCAACTTCCTCACAAAAATCTCTGACTCAAGGCCTGAAGATTTGGACAGAAATTTTCAATCTGTGACAAGATCAAAAGTTACCAGTTCCAGGCTTGTGTAATCGTAGAAAAATAATACTAAAACCGTTAGGTCTCGTTGGGCGCCATTGTTAGGAGTCAGGTCTCCACGAGGGAATGCTTTGGAGTACTGGAAGAGGCTACGGCACGCTTGTGGTCGCACGGCTCAGCTCGTCGCGTGGGGTGGTTCTTGCCACCTTCCAGTACACCTCCTGCTCGACTAAACATTATTTTTATTCGTGCCTAAGGTAAAAAGGTGTAGAATGACACAAACCTGTGAACTTTGACGATATCTAAGAGAAACTAGTGATCGGTGCTTCGAAATTAAGTTTAAGAAAAATCAAAAAAAAATAATCCCTATGACTAACCTAATAAAATTAATAAAAAAAATATAAAACCCTTCACCAAAAAAAATAATAATAATGAAAAAAAATGAATAAAATGAAATTATAAAAAAATTAAGTACAAAAAAAAAATAAAGAAAACTAAACCCTAACTAAAACTATATAAAAAAAAACTAAAAATATAAACTTATTCTTTCTAAAGCACCTCTCTCTTATCCTCCTAAACATCGTCACACTGAATCCCAAACGTTCGTCTGATGTTATTGACGAAAGTCTGGCCAACCCGCCCAAGTATCATGAAGATACTTCCTTCGCTATTTCCATGGCCGAAAGTAGCGGAAATAGCCCCTAAAATGACTCAACCAGTCACAAATTAGTCTGTTGAGAAAAGTTAGTCTGTCATGTCCAAAACTCAGAAAAACATCTGGACGGCCTTACCAAGCCTCCACACACCACTAGCTGTTAAATTAGAACTCCATTATGCAAATTTCAAAAATAATTTAAATTACACCTTTATTATACCAATTCATTTAAGACAAACAAAATTTTTAATCGAGTTCTCTCAATCTCATCTCATAAGAATTAATAATTAAAATAATAAAAATATATAAAAAAAAACTAAAAAGGTTTAAATTCAAATTCAAAAAAAAAAAATTGACCTTAGAGGCTTTTTGATTTGTTTGGTCTTTTATCCACAAAAGAAAGTGTTTTTACTCACGGTTTCCTGGTCCCTCGTCGTTCTGCCGGCAGCACGTAGAGAAACTGGGGTAGCCTTTCGCCACCACTGAGTTTACTATATTTGGGGTATTAGGATACAAGCCTTAAAATCACTTTTTTTTCTTTTTTTTTTGTAAATTTAAACTCACTTCAAATTTAAACAAAAAAAAATAATTAATCAAAAAAAAAAAAAAAATTTATAGAGAACTGAATTTCACAAATTAGATTTTTACTTTACTTCACTTAAGTTAATCAAAATGATATATGTATATATAAAAAAAAATTTTAAAAGTTCTTCTTTCTTATTTTCTTTCACTTTATTTCTCTTCCTCCTTTCTTAACTTCTCTTTTTCCGGGCACCCTTTCTTTCTTGTACTTATACAAATCCCTTTCTTTCTTCGAAGGATATCTATATATATCTATAGGTATACAGATATATAGTACCCTCTTAGACTATGTATGTTAATTTGCCTTGGAAGCTGTTTCCTTTGTACTGGACAAAGGAATACTTCCTCTGTACAGAATGTCCTTCTTCAAAGTTAAAATTTTAAAATCCGAAGGAGGTAACAAAAAAACTTGGCAGAGGCTCAGGCTTCTGCTACTAATTTTGATGTTCTTTGGAGAACTTGACCTCTGCTTGCTAAATATATATATATATATATATCACCACCAACTTTCTAGGACTTTTGCTTCTAAATCCTCTGTCTAACTCCGCGACAACAAAGAAATCTTGTATATTTTTAAGAATTCACTTATTTCCTTTTACAACAATAACTCCTTACTTTTGAAATAATTGTTTTTCTATTTTCACTTCTATATTTAAATTCAATTTTAAATTCAAAAAAACTGTTGGTCACCAAAAGGAATGGCCGTTATCACTTCTAATTCTCAGTCTATCAAACGTAAGAATGACCATAAAATCCCTTAGGCTAGTTCCTAGCCTTCTTCTATTAACTTAAGTAAATAGTTACCACTACCTCTGAGTGAGATAACTATTTGTCCACCCGCAACTATTTTCCATCCCTATCACAGATAATATAACCCCCCTTATCCAAGTCCAAGAAATCGTACCCACACATATATACTACTACTACAGTCTTATATCTATCAGTCTATTTCCTCTTCTATTATTCTAATATCTATCTATTTTCTAAATTCCTAACTAATCCTATTATTTAATTTAACTAATTATTCTAATCTTTATCGTATCTTTCTAATCTCGTAAATTATTATTTTAAATAAATTTTCATATCATCCTGTATCTATCTTATACTTAAACCATTTAAGCAATTCATTTAGGTTCATTCAGTGGATGAACAATCTTGTATAATACATTCCTGCGCATGCGCTAGTATTAATTTGTCTACCCCCTTGTCCCTTGGGTGAAAACAAGACAAAGCTACTATTGCATGCGCAGAACGAAACGACTAGATAGGATACCTATGTGGTAATTGTCAAAACAAAATCAAAACAAACATGGACGAGTTTAGAGGCACATAAATTATTTTGGTAAGTATTATTTATTAAATTAAACTGATTCCTATTAATAATAATGATATTTTTATTATTCTCATTTCTTTTTCAGGTGTTGCTCAATACTTTTCCATATAATTAAGGTAAGTTATAGCTATGCAGAGTGGTGAATTTGTGCTGTAAAGATTCGAATGCGAAAGCAATCGAATCCTGGCAAAACAACTTCATCACTTTGCATTGGTAATATTATTCTTATTATTTTCTTGACTGAATTTATCTTTTCTTTTCAGAATATAATTAAATCGGAGGTCTATCGACTTCTTTTGTCGATGACCCTGATAAGCCACCGGGATGGATTAGGCCCTCAGCCAAATAACAATTCTTCATCGTTGGAATGGTGGACGGTGTCGTCGCCGTCGAGCAGCCGCGCCGCCGCGCCGGCTATAGGTATATTTATATACATTAATTTATATGGCCCGTAACAATGTATCGGAAAAACACACAGATTGGAGCAACTGGCTACCCTATTATGTTTTCTGTTACAACACTTCAGTACATTCAGAAACAGGGTACACACCTTTTAAATTAGTATTTGGAAGACAATGTAATTTACCTTCCGATCTCACAAATAAGGTAGATCCAGTGTACAACTACGAAGACTACGTGATACACTTAAAACACAAACTACAAATAGCTCATAAAGACGCTAGGGATACTTTGATAAGCAAGAAAATTAATAGGAAGACGAGGTACGATACAGATGTAAAAGCAAAGGCTTCAGATTTTAACATAGGAAGTCTAGTTTTGTTAAGAAATGAAAATAGAAAAAAGTTAGACCCAATCTATATTGGTCCATACGAAATACTATCTCAAAATGGGGTGAACTGCGATATTAAATATGAAAATAAAACAATGACAGTTCATAAAAATAGATTAAAACCTTTTTATATATATATGTTATTATTGTAGGATCGTTAGAATTAAGAGATTAAATACTAAATATATGTACATGATTTAAAGTTATATAAGATATATAAGTACTTAACTATCATTTAGTTTTATACATAATTTGTATTAACCCGGGTTAACAAGATAAAAACTATTAATAAATTAAAATCTATATATTTACAAAAAAAAAAAAAAAAAATATTGTAAAACAGAAAATTGTAAATACAAAAAAAAAAAAATATCAAATAACAAACTAAGCAAGATCCCTTGATGTACAAGTTTCGCATAAAAAAGAAGAAATCATTCCATGTTATGATTTCTCCTTTTTATCCCAGGAAGGGTGGTGTGAAGGGATCGCACCAGCGATCACTTAATTAATTGCCTCAAACCTCAAAACAATTAATAGAACATTCAACCTGCTTCGATATTTAATATCCATATTCCCATCGCATTACATTTCATTATCAGCTATAGCAAAGCCAAAGCACAAACAATACAACATTCATATTTCCGTTGGCACACTCAGTGCATTGTGCATATAGCTATAAATAAATGCTAATATAGTTCAACTGGCACCTTCAGTGCACAAGCTATATAATATGACACCAAATATACAAAAACACTTTCAGTGATTGAAGAAAAACAAACATAATTAAGGGTCGCTGACTTATGGTAGTAAAATATGCATCATAAGCAAGCTAGCCCAAAACACTTGAAGTGAATGGTTATTATGCTGATGCTGCATTTTATGGGAATTCTTATTGAATATCGAAGTATTGTTGAATACCAATACAGGCATTATTTCATTGTCAAATTTTGTATAAAAAGAGAAGAATAAAATTAAAAGACTCACTTCTTATTCTACATTCAAAGATTGTGTTTCACTTTATAAAGCAACTCGCTGGAGTCAAACCAATTTTTAATATAGCAATATAGACGCCCTAAAGAGCTACTCGCTTTTGGATCAAGGTTTACAAGGCTACTCGCCGGACCACGTCTAAATTACTATAAGGAATAAAAAGTCAAATATATATATAGTCCAAGCATTTCTCCAGCTACAGACTTTGCATCCAAGCGTTATCCAGCTGCCAGACTTTGCACACCATCACCATCTCACCATCTCACCCTCACCATCTCACCATCACCATCTCACCATCACCATCTCACCATCACCATCTCACCATCACCATCTCACCATCACCATCTCACCATCACCATCTCACCATCACCATCTCACCATCACTATCTCACCATCACCATCTCACCATCACCATCTCACCATCACCATCTCACCATCACCATCTCACCATCACCATCTCACCATCACCATCTCACCATCACCATCTCACCATCACCATCTCAACATCACCATCTCACCATCACCATCTCACCATCACCATCACCATCACCATCTCCCCATCACCATCACCATCTCACCATCTCACCATCACCATCTCACCATCACCATCTCACCATCACCATCTCGCCATCACCATCTCACCATCACCATCTCACCATCACCATCTCACCATCACCATCTCACCATCACCATCTCACCATCACCATCTCACCATCACCATCTCACCATCACCATCTCACCATCACCATCTCACCATCACCATCTCACCATCACCATCTCACCATCACCATCTCACCATCACCATCTCACCATCACCATCTCACCATCACCATCTCACCATCTCACCATCTCACTATCACCATCTCACCATCACCATCTCACCATCACCATCTCACCATCACCATCTCACCATCTCACCATCACCATCTCACCATCACCATCTCACCATCTCACCATCTCACCATCACCATCTCACCATCACCATCTCACCATCACCATCTCCATCACCATTTCACCATCACCATCTCACCATCACCATCTCACCATCACCATCTCACCATCACCATCTCACCATCACCATCTCACCATCACCATCTCACCATCTCACCATCACCATCTCACCATCACCATCTCACCATCACCATCTCACCATCACCATCTCACCATCACCATCTCACCATCACCATCTCACCATCTCACCATCACCATCTCACCATTACCATCTCACCATCTCACCATCACCATCTCACCATCACCATCTCACCATCACTATCTCACCATCACCATCTCACCATCACCATCACCATCTCACCATCACCATCTCACCATCACCATCTCACCATCACCATCTCACCATCACCATCTCACCATCACCATCTCACCATCACCATCTCACCATCACCATCTCACCATCACCATCTCACCATCACCATCTCACCATCACCATCTCACCATCACCATCTCACCATCACCATCTCACCATCACCATCTCACCATCACCATCTCACCATCACCATCTCACCATCACCATCTCACCATCTCACCATCACCATCTCACCATTACCATCTCACCATCTCACCATCACCATCTCACCATCACCATCTCACCATCACTATCTCACCATCACCATCTCACCATCACCATCACCATCTCACCATCACCATCTCACCATCACCATCTCACCATCACCATCTCACCATCACCATCTCACCATCACCATCTCACCATCACCATCTCACCATCACCATCTCACCATCACCATCTCACCATCACCATCTCACCATCTCACCATCACCATCTCACCATCACCATCTCACCATCACCCTCTCACCATCACCATCTCACCATCACCATCACCATCTCACCATCTCACCATCTCACCATCTCACCATCACCATCTCACCATCACCATCTCACCATCACCATCTCACCATCACCATCTCACCATCACCATCTCACCATCACCATCTCACCATCACCATCTCACCATCACCATCTCACCATCACCATCTCACCATCACCATCTCACCATCACCATCTCACCATCACCATCTCACCATCACCATCTCACCATCACCATCTCACCATCACCATCTCACCATCACCATCTCACCATCTCACCATCTCACCATCACCATCTCACCATCTCACCATCACCATCTCACCATCACCATCTCACCATCACCATCTCACCATCACCATCTCACCATCACCATCTCACCATCACCATCTCACCATCACCATCTCACCATCACCATCTCACCATCACCATCTCACCATCACCATCTCACCATCACCATCTCACCATCAACATTTCACCATCACCATCTCACCATCACCATCTCACCATCACCATCTCACCATCACCATCTCACCATCACCATCTCACCATCACCATCTCACCATCACCATCTCACCATCACCATCTCACCATCACCATCTCACCATCACCATCTCACCATCACCATCTCACCATCTCACCATCACCATCTCACCATTACCATCTCACCATCTCACCATCACCATCTCACCATCACCATCTCACCATCACCATCTCACCATCACCATCTCACCATCACCATCTCACCATCACCATCTCACCATCACCATCTCACCATCACCATCTCACCATCACCATCTCACCATCACCATCTCACCATCACCATCTCACCATCACCATCTCACCATCACCATCTCACCATCACCATCTCACCATCACCATCTCACCATCACCATCTCACCATCACCATCTCACCATCACCATCTCACCATCACCGTCTCACCATCACCATCTCACCATCACCATCTCACCATCACCATCTCACCATCACCATCTCACCATCACCATCTCACCATCACCATCTCACCAT
>CAKKTC010000351.1:0-26447 GCA_920104205.1 Eupeodes latifasciatus
GTTTAGTTAGTTTAGTTTAGTTTAGTTTAGTTTAGTTTAGTTAGTTTAGTTTAGTTTAGTTTAGTTTAGTTTAGTTTAGTTTAGTTTAGTTTAGTTTAGTTTAGTTTAGTTTAGTTTAGTTTAGTTTAGTTTAGTTTAGTTTAGTTTAGTTTAGTGTAGTTTAGTTTAGTTTAGTTTAGTTTAGTTTAGTTTAGTTTAGTTTAGTTTAGTTTAGTTTAGTTTAGTTTAGTTTAGTTTAGTTTAGTTTAGTTAGTTTAGTTTAGGTTTAGTTTAGTTTAGTTTAGTTAGTTTAGTTTAGTTAGTTTAGTTTAGTTTAGTTTAGTTTAGTTTAGTTTAGTTTAGTTTAGTTTAGTTTAGTTTAGTTTAGTTAGTTTAGTTTAGTTTAGTTTAGTTTAGTTTAGTTTAGTTTAGTTTAGTTTAGTTTAGTTTAGTTTAGTTTAGTTTAGTTTAGTTTAGTTTAGTTTAGTTTAGTTTAGTTTAGTTTAGTTTAGTTTTAGTTTAGTTTAGTTTAGTTTAGTTTAGTTTAGTTTAGTTTAGTTTAGTTTAGTTTAGTTTAGTTTAGTTTAGTTTAGTATTAGTTTAGTTTAGTTAGTTTAGTTTAGTTTAGTTTTAGTTTAGTTTAGTTTAGTTTTAGTTTAGTTAGTTTAGTTTAGTTTAGTTTAGTTTAGTTTAGTTTAGTTTAGTTTAGTTTAGTTTAGTTTAGTTTAGTTTAGTTTAGTTTAGTTTAGTTTAGTTTAGTTTAGTTTAGTTTAGTTTAGTTTAGTTTAGTTTAGTTTAGTTTAGTTTAGTTTAGTTTAGTTTAGTTTAGTTTAGTTTAGTTTAGTTTAGTTTAGTTTAGTTAGTTTAGTTTAGTTTTGTTTAGTTTAGTTTAGTTTAGTTTAGTTTAGTTTAGTTTAGTTTAGTTTAGTTAGTTTAGTTTAGTTTAGTTTAGTTTTAGTTTAGTTTAGTTTAGTTTAGTTTAGTTTAGTTTAGTTTAGTTTAGTTAGTTTAGTTTAGTTTAGTTTAGTTTAGTTTAGTTTAGTTTAGTTTAGTTTAGTTAGTTTAGTTTTAGTTTAGTTTAGTTTAGTTTAGTTTAGTTAGTTTAGTTTAGTTTAGTTTAGTTTAGTTTAGTTTAGTTTAGTTTAGTTTAGTTTAGTTTAGTTTAGTTTAGTTTAGTTTAGTTTAGTTAGTTTAGTTTAGTTTAGTTTAGTTTAGTTTAGTTTAGTTTAGTTTAGTTTAGGTTTAGTTTAGTTTAGTTTAGTTAGTTTAGTTTAGTTTAGTTTAGTTTAGTTTAGTTTAGTTTAGTTTAGTTTAGTTAGTTTAGTTTAGTTTAGTTTAGTTTAGTTTAGTTAGTTTAGTTTAGTTTAGTTTAGTTTAGTTTAGTTTAGTTTAGTTTAGTTTAGTTTTAGTTTAGTTTAGTTTAGTTTAGTTTAGTTAGTTTAGTTTAGTTTAGTTTAGTTTAGTTTAGTTTAGTTTAGTTTAGTTTAGTTTAGTTAGTTTAGTTTAGTTAGTTTAGTTTAGTTTAGTTTAGTTTAGTTTAGTTTAGTTTAGTTTAGTTTAGTTTAGTTTAGTTTAGTTAGTTAGTTTAGTTTAGTTTAGTTTAGTTTAGTTTAGTTAGTTTAGTTTAGTTTAGTTTAGTTTAGTTTAGTTTAGTTTAGTTTAGTTTAGTTTAGTTTAGTTTAGTTTAGTTTAGTTTAGTTGTAGTTTAGGTTAGTTTAGTTTAGTTTAGTTTAGTTTAGTTTAGTTTAGTTTTAGTTTAGTTTAGTTTAGTTTAGTTTAGTTTAGTTTAGTTTAGTTTAGTTTAGTTTAGTTTGTTTAGTTTAGTTTAGTTTAGTTTAGTTTAGTTTAGTTTAGTTTAGTTTAGTTTAGTTTAGTTTAGTTTAGTTTAGTTTAGTTTAGTTTAGTTTAGTTTAGTTTAGTTTAGTTTAGTTAGTTTAGTTTAGTTTTAGTTTAGTTTAGTTAGTTTAGTTTAGTTTAGTTTAGTTTTGTTTAGTTAGTTTAGTTATAGTTTGTTTAGTTTAGTTTAGTTTAGTTTAGTTTAGTTTAGTTAGTTTAGTTTAGTTTAGTTTAGTTTAGTTTAGTTTAGTTTAGTTTAGTTTAGTTTAGTTTAGTTTAGTTTAGTTTAGTTTAGTTTAGTTTAGTTAGGTTTAGTTTAGTTTAGTTTAGTTTAGTTTAGTTTAGTTTAGTTTAGTTTAGTTTAGTTTAGTTTAGTTTAGTTTAGTTTAGTTTAGTTTAGTTTAGTTTGTTAGTTTAGGTTTAGTTAGTTTAGTTTAGTTTAGTTTAGTTTAGTTTAGTTTAGTTTAGTTTAGTTTAGTTTAGTTTAGTTTAGTTTAGTTTAGTTAGTTTAGTAGTTAGTTTGTTTAGTTAGTTTAGTTTAGTTTAGTTAGTTTAGTTTAGTTTAGTTTAGTTTAGTTTAGTTTAGTTTAGTTTAGTTTAGTTTAGTTTAGTTTAGTTTAGTTTAGTTTAGTTTAGTTTAGTTTAGTTTAGTTTGTTTAGTTTAGTTTAGTTTAGTTTAGTTTAGTTTAGTTTAGTTTAGTTTAGTTTAGTTTAGTTTAGTTTAGTTTAGTTTAGTTTAGTTTAGTTTAGTTTAGTTTAGTTTAGTTTAGTTTAGTTTAGTTTAGTTTAGTTTAGTTTAGTTTAGTTTAGTTTAGTTTAGTTTAGTTTAGTTTAGTTTAGTTTAGTTTAGTTTAGTTTAGTTTAGTTTAGTTTAGTTTAGTTTAGTTTAGTTTAGTTTAGTTTAGTTTAGTTTAGTTTAGTTTAGTTTAGTTTAGTTTAGTTTAGTTTAGTTTAGTTTAGTTTAGTTTAGTTTAGTTTAGTTTAGTTTAGTTTAGTTTAGTTTAGTTTAGTTTAGTTTAGTTTAGTTTAGTTTAGTTTAGTTTAGTTTAGTTTAGTTTAGTTTAGTTTAGTTTAGTTTAGTTTAGTTTAGTTTAGTTTAGTTTAGTTTAGTTTAGTTTAGTTTAGTTTAGTTTAGTTTAGTTTAGTTTAGTTTAGTTTAGTTTAGTTTAGTTTAGTTTAGTTTAGTTTAGTTTAGTTTAGTTTAGTTTAGTTTAGTTTAGTTTAGTTTAGTTTAGTTTAGTTTAGTTTAGTTTAGTTTAGTTTAGTTTAGTTTAGTTTAGTTTAGTTTAGTTTAGTTTAGTTTAGTTTAGTTTAGTTTAGTTTAGTTTAGTTTAGTTTAGTTTAGTTTAGTTTAGTTTAGTTTAGTTTAGTTTAGTTTAGTTTAGTTTAGTTTAGTTTAGTTTAGTTTAGTTTAGTTTAGTTTAGTTTAGTTTAGTTTAGTTTAGTTTAGTTTAGTTTAGTTTAGTTTAGTTTAGTTTAGTTTAGTTTAGTTTAGTTTAGTTTAGTTTAGTTTAGTTTAGTTTAGTTTAGTTTAGTTTAGTTTAGTTTAGTTTAGTTTAGTTTAGTTTAGTTTAGTTTAGTTTAGTTTAGTTTAGTTTAGTTTAGTTTAGTTTAGTTTAGTTTAGTTTAGTTTAGTTTAGTTTAGTTTAGTTTAGTTTAGTTTAGTTTAGTTTAGTTTAGTTTAGTTTAGTTTAGTTTAGTTTAGTTTAGTTTAGTTTAGTTTAGTTTAGTTTAGTTTAGTTTAGTTTAGTTTAGTTTAGTTTAGTTTAGTTTAGTTTAGTTTAGTTTAGTTTAGTTTAGTTTAGTTTAGTTTAGTTTAGTTTAGTTTAGTTTAGTTTAGTTTAGTTTAGTTTAGTTTAGTTTAGTTTAGTTTAGTTTAGTTTAGTTTAGTTTAGTTTAGTTTAGTTTAGTTTAGTTTAGTTTAGTTTAGTTTAGTTTAGTTTAGTTTAGTTTAGTTTAGTTTAGTTTAGTTTAGTTTAGTTTAGTTTAGTTTAGTTTAGTTTAGTTTAGTTTAGTTTAGTTTAGTTTAGTTTAGTTTAGTTTAGTTTAGTTTAGTTTAGTTTAGTTTAGTTTAGTTTAGTTTAGTTTAGTTTAGTTTAGTTTAGTTTAGTTTAGTTTAGTTTAGTTTAGTTTAGTTTAGTTTAGTTTAGTTTAGTTTAGTTTAGTTTAGTTTAGTTTAGTTTAGTTTAGTTTAGTTTAGTTTAGTTTAGTTTAGTTTAGTTTAGTTTAGTTTAGTTTAGTTTAGTTTAGTTTAGTTTAGTTTAGTTTAGTTTAGTTTAGTTTAGTTTAGTTTAGTTTAGTTTAGTTTAGTTTAGTTTAGTTTAGTTTAGTTTAGTTTAGTTTAGTTTAGTTTAGTTTAGTTTAGTTTAGTTTAGTGTTTAGTTTAGTGTTAGTTTAGTTTAGTTTAGTTTAGTTTAGTTTAGTTTAGTTTAGTTTAGTTTAGTTTAGTTTAGTTTAGTTTAGTTTAGTTTAGTTTAGTTTAGTTTAGTTTAGTTTAGTTTAGTTTAGTTTAGTTTAGTTTAGTTTAGTTTAGTTTAGTTTAGTTTAGTTTAGTTTAGTTTAGTTTAGTTTAGTTTAGTTTAGTTTAGTTTAGTTTAGTTTAGTTTAGTTTAGTTTAGTTTAGTTTAGTTTAGTTTAGTTTAGTTTAGTTTAGTTTAGTTTAGTTTAGTTTAGTTTAGTTTAGTTTAGTTTAGTTTAGTTTAGTTTAGTTTAGTTTAGTTTAGTTTAGTTTAGTTTAGTTTAGTTTAGTTTAGTTTAGTTTAGTTTAGTTTAGTTTAGTTTAGTTTAGTTTAGTTTAGTTTAGTTTAGTTTAGTTTAGTTTAGTTTAGTTTAGTTTAGTTTAGTTTAGTTTAGTTTAGTTTAGTTTAGTTTAGTTTAGTTTAGTTAGTTTAGTTTAGTTTAGTTTAGTTTAGTTTAGTTTAGTTTAGTTTAGTTTAGTTTAGTTTAGTTTAGTTTAGTTTAGTTTAGTTTAGTTTAGTTTAGTTTAGTTTAGTTTAGTTTAGTTTAGTTTAGTTTAGTTTAGTTTAGTTTAGTTTAGTTTAGTTTAGTTTAGTTTAGTTTAGTTTAGTTTAGTTTAGTTTAGTTTAGTTTAGTTTAGTTTAGTTTAGTTTAGTTTAGTTTAGTTTAGTTTAGTTTAGTTTAGTTTAGTTTAGTTTAGTTTAGTTTAGTTTAGTTTAGTTTAGTTTAGTTTAGTTTAGTTTAGTTTAGTTTAGTTTAGTTTAGTTTAGTTTAGTTTAGTTTAGTTTAGTTTAGTTTAGTTTAGTTTAGTTTAGTTTAGTTTAGTTTAGTTTAGTTTAGTTTAGTTTAGTTTAGTTTAGTTTAGTTTAGTTTAGTTTAGTTTAGTTTAGTTTAGTTTAGTTTAGTTTAGTTTAGTTTAGTTTAGTTTAGTTTAGTTTAGTTTAGTTTAGTTTAGTTTAGTTTAGTTTAGTTTAGTTTAGTTTAGTTTAGTTTAGTTTAGTTTAGTTTAGTTTAGTTTAGTTTAGTTTAGTTTAGTTTAGTTTAGTTTAGTTTAGTTTAGTTTAGTTTAGTTTAGTTTAGTTTAGTTTAGTTTAGTTTAGTTTAGTTTAGTTTAGTTTAGTTTAGTTTAGTTTAGTTTAGTTTAGTTTAGTTTAGTTTAGTTTAGTTTAGTTTAGTTTAGTTTAGTTTAGTTTAGTTTAGTTTAGTTTAGTTTAGTTTAGTTTAGTTTAGTTTAGTTTAGTTTAGTTTAGTTTAGTTTAGTTTAGTTTAGTTTAGTTTAGTTTAGTTTAGTTTAGTTTAGTTTAGTTTAGTTTAGTTTAGTTTAGTTTAGTTTAGTTTAGTTTAGTTTAGTTTAGTTTAGTTAGTTTAGTTTAGTTTAGTTTAGTTTAGTTTAGTTTAGTTTAGTTTAGTTTAGTTTAGTTTAGTTTAGTTTAGTTTAGTTTAGTTTAGTTTAGTTTAGTTTAGTTTAGTTTAGTTTAGTTTAGTTTAGTTTAGTTTAGTTTAGTTTAGTTTAGTTTAGTTTAGTTTAGTTTAGTTTAGTTTAGTTTAGTTTAGTTTAGTTTAGTTTAGTTTAGTTTAGTTTAGTTTAGTTTAGTTTAGTTTAGTTTAGTTTAGTTTAGTTTAGTTTAGTTTAGTTTAGTTTAGTTTAGTTTAGTTTAGTTTAGTTTAGTTTAGTTTAGTTTAGTTTAGTTTAGTTTAGTTTAGTTTAGTTTAGTTTAGTTTAGTTTAGTTTAGTTTAGTTTAGTTTAGTTTAGTTTAGTTTAGTTTAGTTTAGTTTAGTTTAGTTTAGTTTAGTTTAGTTTAGTTTAGTTTAGTTTAGTTTAGTTTAGTTTAGTTTAGTTTAGTTTAGTTTAGTTTAGTTTAGTTTAGTTTAGTTTAGTTTAGTTTAGTTTAGTTTAGTTTAGTTTAGTTTAGTTTAGTTTAGTTTAGTTTAGTTTAGTTTAGTTTAGTTTAGTTTAGTTTAGTTTAGTTTAGTTTAGTTTAGTTTAGTTTAGTTTAGTTTAGTTTAGTTTAGTTTAGTTTAGTTTAGTTTAGTTTAGTTTAGTTTAGTTTAGTTTAGTTTAGTTTAGTTTAGTTTAGTTTAGTTTAGTTTAGTTTAGTTTAGTTTAGTTTAGTTTAGTTTAGTTTAGTTTAGTTTAGTTTAGTTTAGTTTAGTTTAGTTTAGTTTAGTTTAGTTTAGTTTAGTTTAGTTAGTTTAGTTTAGTTTAGTTTAGTTTAAGTTTAGTTTAGTTTAGTTTAGTTTAGTTTAGTTTAGTTTAGTTTAGTTTAGTTTAGTTAGTTTAGTTTAGTTTAGCTTAGTTTAGTTTAGTTTAGTTTAGTTTTAGTTTAGTTTAGTTTAGTTTAGTTTAGTTTAGTTTAGTTTAGTTTAGTTTAGTTTAGTTTAGTTTAGTTTAGTTTAGTTTAGTTTGTAGTTTAGTTTAGTTTAGTTTTAGTTTAGTTTAGTTTAGTTTAGTTTAGTTTAGTTTAGTTTAGTTTAGTTTAGTTTAGTTTAGTTTAGTTTAGTTTAGTTTAGTTTAGTTTAGTTTAGTTTAGTTTAGTTTAGTTTTAGTTTAGTTTAGTTTAGTTTAGTTTAGTTTAGTTTAGTTTTAGTTTAGTTTAGTTTAGTTTAGTTTAGTTTAGTTTAGTTTAGTTTAGTTTAGTTTAGTTTAGTTTAGTTTAGTTTAGTTTAGTTTAGTTTAGTTTAGTTTAGTTTAGTTTAGTTTAGTTTAGTTTAGTTTAGTTTAGTTTAGTTTAGTTTAGTTTAGTTTAGTTTAGTTTAGTTTAGTTTAGTTTAGTTTAGTTTAGTTTAGTTTAGGTTTAGTTTAGTTTAGTTTAGTTTAGTTTAGTTTAGTTTAGTTTAGTTTAGTTTAGTTTAGTTTAGTTTAGTTTAGTTTAGTTTAGTTTATTTAGTTTAGTTTAGTTTAGTTTAGTTTAGTTTAGTTTAGTTTAGTTTAGTTTAGTTTAGTTTAGTTTAGTTTAGTTTAGTTTAGTTTAGTTTAGTTTAGTTTAGTTTAGTTTAGTTTAGTTTAGTTTAGTTTAGTTTAGTTTAGTTTAGTTTAGTTTAGTATAGTTTAGTTTAGTTTAGTTTAGTTTAGTTTAGTTTAGTTTAGTTTAGTTTAGTTAGTTTAGGTTTAGTTTAGTTTAGTGTAGTTTAGTTTAGTTTAGTTTAGTTTAGTTTAGTTTAGTTTAGTTTAGTTTAGTTTAGTTTAGTTTAGTTTAGTTTAGTTTAGTTTAGTTTAGTTTAGTTTAGTTTAGTTTAGTTTAGTTTAGTTTAGTTTAGTTTAGTTTAGTTTAGTTTAGTTTAGTTTAGTTTAGTTTAGTTTAGTTTAGTTTAGTTTAGTTTAGTTTAGTTTAGTTTAGTTTAGTTTAGTTTAGTTTAGTTTAGTTTAGTTTAGTTTAGTTTGTTTAGTTTAGTTTAGTTTAGTTTAGTTTAGTTTAGTTTAGTTTAGTTTAGTTTAGTTTAGTTTAGTTTAGTTTAGTTTAGTTTAGTTTAGTTTAGTTTAGTTTAGTTTAGTTTAGTTTAGTTTAGTTTAGTTTAGTTTAGTTTAGTTTAGTTTAGTTTAGTTTAGTTTAGTTTAGTTTAGTTTAGTTTAGTTTAGTTTAGTTTAGTTTAGTTTAGTTTAGTTTAGTTTAGTTTAGTTTAGTTTAGTTTAGTTTAGTTTAGTTTAGTTTAGTTTAGTTTAGTTTAGTTTAGTTTAGTTTAGTTTAGTTTAGTTTAGTTTAGTTTAGTTTAGTTTAGTTTAGTTTAGTTTAGTTTAGTTTAGTTTAGTTTAGTTTAGTTTAGTTTAGTTTAGTTTAGTTTAGTTTAGTTTAGTTTAGTTTAGTGTTAGTTTAGTTTAGTTTAGTTTAGTTTAGTTTAGTTTAGTTTAGTTTAGTTTAGTTTAGTTTAGTTTAGTTTAGTTTAGTTTAGTTTAGTTTAGTTTAGTTTAGTTTAGTTTAGTTTAGTTTAGTTTAGTTTAGTTTAGTTTAGTTTAGTTTAGTTTGGTTTAGTTTAGTTTAGTTTAGTTTAGTTTAGTTTAGTTTAGTTTAGTTTAGTTTAGTTTAGTTTAGTTTAGTTTAGTTTAGTTTAGTTTAGTTTTTTTTTGTTGATTATATGATTTTTTATTAATTTCAAAAGATTTTAACAATATTTGTATTACCCACGAAGCTTAGTGCTTATCTGTGGGTGGTTGAATTTTTGAAAAGTAATTTGAATTGATTTGGAAGTATAACGCTATTTTTTATTTCAGTAAAAAGTTAATTTAACAAAAATGAAAAAAAAAATATTTAGTAATTTTTTTTTTTTTTTTTTTTAAGCAAGTATGAACAAAAAAAAATAATATGAGGCAAGTGCTATTGGTGTTTGGAATTTAGTTTAAAAAGAAAAGTTTTATACATTTTTAACGTTTTTTAAAATTTTGAATATTTTTTAGACTAATTGGAAGCTGGTTCATGATTGATGGAATGGTATAGCTCAGTTGTCTTCTGCCATACTTGTTGTATATTTCCGGAGTTTCAAGTAGACCTTGTACTCGTCGTCTCGTGCTGTAGCTATGCGAAATATGTTGCTGGAATCTTGAATCATCATAGTATTCTAGAATTGCTGTCATCTTGAATATATTGTCTACACTCAAAAACTTGAAATAGAGATGGTTTTTATCAATTATTTTGATGATTCTATGCTGAAGATTAAAAAGTTTATCTATGTATGTCTTTGATGCATTTCCCCATGCCAGTACTCCATATCTTAATCGGGATTCAACTAGCGAGTAATATACTTGTTTTTGTACATCTTTCGTTGAATATCTTTCAAGGTAAAAAAGGGCAAACATAGCACTTCTCATACTTAGCCGTAGATTGTTGATGTGTTCGCGCCATAGGAAGTTTTCATCTATTGTAACTCCAAGATATTTGATTGATTTCACAAGTTCAATTGCATCATTTTTTGCGAAGTCGGACATTTTGGGTTTTGAAAGTATATGTTTATTTCCTGTTCTTGTTGGTTCGGTGCACGAATATGCATCAGCTTCGTTTTGGTGACATTAATGACCAAACCAGAATCGTGGCACCATCGAGAAACTTCATCAAACTCCTGTTGCATTATTGAAATTGCTGCTTTTAGACACCTGTGTCTAACAACAATTGCTATGTCATCTGCATATGCAAAAACGGTGCTTTTCTTGAAAATTCGAAGAAGTGCGTTCGTAAAAAGAATGAAAAGAACTGGGCCAAGTTTTGACCCCTGCGGTACACCATGAGTACATTTTTTTTTCTTGGCTCCATGAACTTCCAATTTTAGCTTTGAAGGTTCTTTCTATGAGATAGCTCTCCATCCAATTCCAAAGGGTTCCTCTAATGCCAATTTTGTGAAGTACATCAAGTAGTTTTTCGTGACTCAACGTATCAAAAGCCTTACTGAAGTCCACAAACATTACCAACACGTGATGATTTTTATCGAGACTCATGTTCACAGCGTTACAGAATTCTCCAGGTAGTTTTCCCGTACTTTTTCCTTTTTGAAATCCATATTGATTGTATTGCAGTAAGCGGTGTTTTTCAATGAGTTTGGTTAAACGTCTTACCACAATTTCTTCCAAGCATTTTTCAACAACGGGCAGGATTGAAATGGGCCTATAGTATTGAATTTCGTTCTTCTTTCCTCTCTTATAGATCGGACGAATGACTGATGTTTTCATAATTCTTGGAACACATCCTTGTGTCAGACTTCGGTTGATAATTTGTTGGATGATTGTTGTTAGAAAACTAGCATTCATTTTAATGTCACACGCTCTAATTCCATCAGCTCCTGGGCTTTTATTCGTATTCAGATTACACAATATATTTTGAATTTCGGTTTCATCAGCTTCTTCTACATATATTGATTGAGCAAGATGTTGATACGGTTGACTGGAAGTTTTCGTATTACATATGTGTGCAATCTTAGACGCTTGTGTTGAAAAAAATTCAGAAAGTTTTTCGGTGATATCAGCAACACTGGATTGCGTACAAAGATTTTGATGTATTATTTCATCAATTGATGGTTTATTTCTACCCAAAAGCTCATTTATAATACCCCAAGTTTTTTTGGATCATGTTTTGCATTTGCCAATTTCACTTTGTAAAAATTAGATTTCTGTATATACATATATATTTTTATTGACGCATTTTCTTAGTTGTTTGTATTCGGATTGGTAACTCTCATTTCGTCGATTATTTTTCCATCTTCTATATAGTTCATCTCTTCTTTTGCAAAGCTCAAGTATATTTGGCGTTATCCAACTTTTGTTTTGACGTTTTTTATTATTGTGAATTTCAGTTGAATCAACGTATATTCTTGTCATGTTTGCAACAAATTTATTGTAAAGTCGATCAACATCATTTTCACTTACATAGATTTCTTGCCAGTTTGTTTGTTGTATGAGTCGGTTGACCTTTTCTTGGTTTATTTTTGTTGGTGTTTCACAATACGCATTAGCTTGCTTTGTATGTTGTTTCGTGCCATAAAAAGTTGCAAAATGGTCAGATATATCGGTTTCTATTACTGCTGAAATTATATCGTTTTTCGGGATTGTAACAAACATGTGATCAATTAAAGTGCCGGTGCCTGTATTCATATTAATTCGAGTGCTCTTATTTATCACATTCATTAAACCTTTCGATGACATCATTTCCAAATATTTTTTCGTGTCAGAGTTATCTGTGTCTTGAGTGTCAATATTTATGTCTACAAGAACCATAACGTCTACTTCGTCTTTAGTTTTTTGGTCAAATTCATCAATAAATTGACTTTTATTTTGTGACGGCGATCTATAAATTGCATGTATATGCTTAGTTCCCCATCTATCCACCATTTTTATGCTGAGACTGTCATAGCTTAATGTGTATGAAGAAAGTCTTTCGAAACTTATGTCTTTTTTTATGAACATCGCAATTCCTCCCTTTCCAGAACCTTTCCTATGCATAAACTCAATATTAAAACCTTCTATGTGATAAAGGCAATTTTCTGATTCATTTATGTTTATTTCAGTTAAAACTATTATATTTAAATAACATAGAAAGCTTTGTTTTTCGGCAATAAAACAATTCAATTCAATTCAATTCGAGCGAATATTCATACACACACAGCAAAAATTTAATTTTTTGAAATCAATAACATTCATACCAATAACACCATGAAATACCCTATGATCCACTTCGACTACATCATCATGTTCATCCATCATATCAGCTGTTATCATTCGCTCTTCAAAATCGCTCATAAAAATGTATGTTAGTTATGTATTTGTTCAATATCATTTATAGTACATACATTCACAAACTTCTTCGTTCTCACATTTACGAGCTAATATTTTTCCAGATGCTTCCCACACAAACTTCCAATTACACTCTCTAGCTTTGTTTTTGGCAAGCCAAAGCAAGTGTTTATTTGTTGGAGTAAGATGGTTATTTACAATAACATCTGGTTCACCGTCGTTCTGCGTCTGCGCGTGCATATTATTGTTGACATTTGTTCTCTGTTTCTCTCTTCGAGCGCCTTTTGCATGTGTGACAAAGTTTTGTTTACATGTGTAGCTTGCAAATGAAACAATGATAGCTGATCTCTGTGGATTTTTTGCTCTCGTTCTGTAAATATCTGTAACGTCGTGTGGGTGTATAGGACAGTTGATGGTCTCTGCTAGATCTTGCACTACATTGAATAGGTTTTCGTTTGTTGTTGGCTTTATGTTTTTAATTTCTATGTTTGATTTCAGAAGTTGTTGTTCAATTATGTTTATTTTTGTTTCCATTGTATGTATGATATTATCTTTTTTTAAATTGTTTGCTTTTAATTCATTAATTTCATTTGCCAATTTTTTAATAAGATCATTATTTATGGTGATGTTATTATTTATTTCTTCGTATTTGTTGGCAACGAAGTCACAGCTGGATTTAATTTCAGACATTTCTCTTCTCATTGCTTTCATCTCTTGTAGAATAGCTGCATTGTAGCTCCCTCCTTCGTCTTGCGTAGTGCCGGCTTCTGGGGTAGACGTACTTCTTATTCGTTTCGGTGGCGGATGATTTGGAGTTTTCGTTGGCGAGTTCGCATTATTTAGTCCATTCGAGTTAGGTACCTCTTTCCTGCACGCTGGACACCTCCAATCCTTCGTCGCAGACATTGTTCTGTATGATCTCTCAGTGATGGTGGTGCATTTAAAATGTATCTTTCCTTCACATCTACATATAACAGGTGACAAAATCTCCATGAGGGGGAAGATCAGAAGAACATTCACTGCATAAGCTCATGATTATGAGAGGAGAAAGGGTTACAAATGTGTGGGTACAAACAAAGAATTGCACTAAAAAGAATAAACCAAAAATGGAATTTTGTGGGGCAAATTTAAAATATTTATTTCAGGGATTAAAGTAAAAAAATCACTGAATTTATGATTTCAAAGAGGTGACTGTTTTAAATTCGTTCAAAGTCACTAATCACAGTATTTTTAAGACTTAAGAAAAGCACTTTATATTATATTTACTGGGAGCTCACTAATAAACACAACCAACCAATTCAATCACAATAGAAGTATCAATTTAGTTTAGTTTAGTTTAGTTTAGTTTAGTTTAGTTTAGTTTAGTTTAGTTTAGTTTAGTTTAGTTTAGTTTAGTTTAGTTTAGTTTAGTTTAGTTTAGTTTAGTTTAGTTTAGTTTAGTTTAGTTTAGTTTAGTTTAGTTTAGTTTAGTTTAGTTTAGTTTAGTTTAGTTTAGTTTAGTTTAGTTTAGTTTAGTTTAGTTTAGTTTAGTTTAGTTTAGTTTAGTTTAGTTTAGTTTAGTTTAGTTTAGTTTAGTTTAGTTTAGTTTAGTTTAGTTTAGTTTAGTTTAGTTTAGTTTAGTTTAGTTTAGTTTAGTTTAGTTTAGTTTAGTTTAGTTTAGTTTAGTTTAGTTTAGTTTAGTTTAGTTTAGTTTAGTTTAGTTTAGTTTAGTTTAGTTTAGTTTAGTTTAGTTTAGTTTAGTTTAGTTTAGTTTAGTTTAGTTTAGTTTAGTTTAGTTTAGTTTAGTTTAGTTTAGTTTAGTTTAGTTTAGTTTAGTTTAGTTTAGTTTAGTTTAGTTTAGTTTAGTTTAGTTTAGTTTAGTTTAGTTTAGTTTAGTTTAGTTTAGTTTAGTTTAGTTTAGTTTAGTTTAGTTTAGTTTAGTTTAGTTTAGTTTAGTTTAGTTTAGTTTAGTTTAGTTTAGTTTAGTTTAGTTTAGTTTAGTTTAGTTTAGTTTAGTTTAGTTTAGTTTAGTTTAGTTTAGTTTAGTTTAGTTTAGTTTAGTTTAGTTTAGTTTAGTTTAGTTTAGTTTAGTTTAGTTTAGTTTAGTTTAGTTTAGTTTAGTTTAGTTTAGTTTAGTTTAGTTTAGTTTAGTTTAGTTTAGTTTAGTTTAGTTTAGTTTAGTTTAGTTTAGTTTAGTTTAGTTTAGTTTAGTTTAGTTTAGTTTAGTTTAGTTTAGTTTAGTTTAGTTTAGTTTAGTTTAGTTTAGTTTAGTTTAGTTTAGTTTAGTTTAGTTTAGTTTAGTTTAGTTTAGTTTAGTTTAGTTTAGTTTAGTTTAGTTTAGTTTAGTTTAGTTTAGTTTAGTTTAGTTTAGTTTAGTTTAGTTTAGTTTAGTTTAGTTTAGTTTAGTTTAGTTTAGTTTAGTTTAGTTTAGTTTAGTTTAGTTTAGTTTAGTTTAGTTTAGTTTAGTTTAGTTTAGTTTAGTTTAGTTTAGTTTAGTTTAGTTTAGTTTAGTTTAGTTTAGTTTAGTTTAGTTTAGTTTAGTTTAGTTTAGTTTAGTTTAGTTTAGTTTAGTTTAGTTTAGTTTAGTTTAGTTTAGTTTAGTTTAGTTTAGTTTAGTTTAGTTTAGTTTAGTTTAGTTTAGTTTAGTTTAGTTTAGTTTAGTTTAGTTTAGTTTAGTTTAGTTTAGTTTAGTTTAGTTTAGTTTAGTTTAGTTTAGTTTAGTTTAGTTTAGTTTAGTTTAGTTTAGTTTAGTTTAGTTTAGTTTAGTTTAGTTTAGTTTAGTTTAGTTTAGTTTAGTTTAGTTTAGTTTAGTTTAGTTTAGTTTAGTTTAGTTTAGTTTAGTTTAGTTTAGTTTAGTTTAGTTTAGTTTAGTTTAGTTTAGTTTAGTTTAGTTTAGTTTAGTTTAGTTTAGTTTAGTTTAGTTTAGTTTAGTTTAGTTTAGTTTAGTTTAGTTTAGTTTAGTTTAGTTTAGTTTAGTTTAGTTTAGTTTAGTTTAGTTTAGTTTAGTTTAGTTTAGTTTAGTTTAGTTTAGTTTAGTTTAGTTTAGTTTAGTTTAGTTTAGTTTAGTTTAGTTTAGTTTAGTTTAGTTTAGTTTAGTTTAGTTTAGTTTAGTTTAGTTTAGTTTAGTTTAGTTTAGTTTAGTTTAGTTTAGTTTAGTTTAGTTTAGTTTAGTTTAGTTTAGTTTAGTTTAGTTTAGTTTAGTTTAGTTTAGTTTAGTTTAGTTTAGTTTAGTTTAGTTTAGTTTAGTTTAGTTTAGTTTAGTTTAGTTTAGTTTAGTTTAGTTTAGTTTAGTTTAGTTTAGTTTAGTTTAGTTTAGTTTAGTTTAGTTTAGTTTAGTTTAGTTTAGTTTAGTTTAGTTTAGTTTAGTTTAGTTTAGTTTAGTTTAGTTTAGTTTAGTTTAGTTTAGTTTAGTTTAGTTTAGTTTAGTTTAGTTTAGTTTAGTTTAGTTTAGTTTAGTTTAGTTTAGTTTAGTTTAGTTTAGTTTAGTTTAGTTTAGTTTAGTTTAGTTTAGTTTAGTTTAGTTTAGTTTAGTTTAGTTTAGTTTAGTTTAGTTTAGTTTAGTTTAGTTTAGTTTAGTTTAGTTTAGTTTAGTTTAGTTTAGTTTAGTTTAGTTTAGTTTAGTTTAGTTTAGTTTAGTTTAGTTTAGTTTAGTTTAGTTTAGTTTAGTTTAGTTTAGTTTAGTTTAGTTTAGTTTAGTTTAGTTTAGTTTAGTTTAGTTTAGTTTAGTTTAGTTTAGTTTAGTTTAGTTTAGTTTAGTTTAGTTTAGTTTAGTTTAGTTTAGTTTAGTTTAGTTTAGTTTAGTTTAGTTTAGTTTAGTTTAGTTTAGTTTAGTTTAGTTTAGTTTAGTTTAGTTTAGTTTAGTTTAGTTTAGTTTAGTTTAGTTTAGTTTAGTTTAGTTTAGTTTAGTTTAGTTTAGTTTAGTTTAGTTTAGTTTAGTTTAGTTTAGTTTAGTTTAGTTTAGTTTAGTTTAGTTTAGTTTAGTTTAGTTTAGTTTAGTTTAGTTTAGTTTAGTTTAGTTTAGTTTAGTTTAGTTTAGTTTAGTTTAGTTTAGTTTAGTTTAGTTTAGTTTAGTTTAGTTTAGTTTAGTTTAGTTTAGTTTAGTTTAGTTTAGTTTAGTTTAGTTTAGTTTAGTTTAGTTTAGTTTAGTTTAGTTTAGTTTAGTTTAGTTTAGTTTAGTTTAGTTTAGTTTAGTTTAGTTTAGTTTAGTTTAGTTTAGTTTAGTTTAGTTTAGTTTAGTTTAGTTTAGTTTAGTTTAGTTTAGTTTAGTTTAGTTTAGTTTAGTTTAGTTTAGTTTAGTTTAGTTTAGTTTAGTTTAGTTTAGTTTAGTTTAGTTTAGTTTAGTTTAGTTTAGTTTAGTTTAGTTTAGTTTAGTTTAGTTTAGTTTAGTTTAGTTTAGTTTAGTTTAGTTTAGTTTAGTTTAGTTTAGTTTAGTTTAGTTTAGTTTAGTTTAGTTTAGTTTAGTTTAGTTTAGTTTAGTTTAGTTTAGTTTAGTTTAGTTTAGTTTAGTTTAGTTTAGTTTAGTTTAGTTTAGTTTAGTTTAGTTTAGTTTAGTTTAGTTTAGTTTAGTTTAGTTTAGTTTAGTTTAGTTTAGTTTAGTTTAGTTTAGTTTAGTTTAGTTTAGTTTAGTTTAGTTTAGTTTAGTTTAGTTTAGTTTAGTTTAGTTTAGTTTAGTTTAGTTTAGTTTAGTTTAGTTTAGTTTAGTTTAGTTTAGTTTAGTTTAGTTTAGTTTAGTTTAGTTTAGTTTAGTTTAGTTTAGTTTAGTTTAGTTTAGTTTAGTTTAGTTTAGTTTAGTTTAGTTTAGTTTAGTTTAGTTTAGTTTAGTTTAGTTTAGTTTAGTTTAGTTTAGTTTAGTTTAGTTTAGTTTAGTTTAGTTTAGTTTAGTTTAGTTTAGTTTAGTTTAGTTTAGTTTAGTTTAGTTTAGTTTAGTTTAGTTTAGTTTAGTTTAGTTTAGTTTAGTTTAGTTTAGTTTAGTTTAGTTTAGTTTAGTTTAGTTTAGTTTAGTTTAGTTTAGTTTAGTTTAGTTTAGTTTAGTTTAGTTTAGTTTAGTTTAGTTTAGTTTAGTTTAGTTTAGTTTAGTTTAGTTTAGTTTAGTTTAGTTTAGTTTAGTTTAGTTTAGTTTAGTTTAGTTTAGTTTAGTTTAGTTTAGTTTAGTTTAGTTTAGTTTAGTTTAGTTTAGTTTAGTTTAGTTTAGTTTAGTTTAGTTTAGTTTAGTTTAGTTTAGTTTAGTTTAGTTTAGTTTAGTTTAGTTTAGTTTAGTTTAGTTTAGTTTAGTTTAGTTTAGTTTAGTTTAGTTTAGTTTAGTTTAGTTTAGTTTAGTTTAGTTTAGTTTAGTTTAGTTTAGTTTAGTTTAGTTTAGTTTAGTTTAGTTTAGTTTAGTTTAGTTTAGTTTAGTTTAGTTTAGTTTAGTTTAGTTTAGTTTAGTTTAGTTTAGTTTAGTTTAGTTTAGTTTAGTTTAGTTTAGTTTAGTTTAGTTTAGTTTAGTTTAGTTTAGTTTAGTTTAGTTTAGTTTAGTTTAGTTTAGTTTAGTTTAGTTTAGTTTAGTTTAGTTTAGTTTAGTTTAGTTTAGTTTAGTTTAGTTTAGTTTAGTTTAGTTTAGTTTAGTTTAGTTTAGTTTAGTTTAGTTTAGTTTAGTTTAGTTTAGTTTAGTTTAGTTTAGTTTAGTTTAGTTTAGTTTAGTTTAGTTTAGTTTAGTTTAGTTTAGTTTAGTTTAGTTTAGTTTAGTTTAGTTTAGTTTAGTTTAGTTTAGTTTAGTTTAGTTTAGTTTAGTTTAGTTTAGTTTAGTTTAGTTTAGTTTAGTTTAGTTTAGTTTAGTTTAGTTTAGTTTAGTTTAGTTTAGTTTAGTTTAGTTTAGTTTAGTTTAGTTTAGTTTAGTTTAGTTTAGTTTAGTTTAGTTTAGTTTAGTTTAGTTTAGTTTAGTTTAGTTTAGTTTAGTTTAGTTTAGTTTAGTTTAGTTTAGTTTAGTTTAGTTTAGTTTAGTTTAGTTTAGTTTAGTTTAGTTTAGTTTAGTTTAGTTTAGTTTAGTTTAGTTTAGTTTAGTTTAGTTTAGTTTAGTTTAGTTTAGTTTAGTTTAGTTTAGTTTAGTTTAGTTTAGTTTAGTTTAGTTTAGTTTAGTTTAGTTTAGTTTAGTTTAGTTTAGTTTAGTTTAGTTTAGTTTAGTTTAGTTTAGTTTAGTTTAGTTTAGTTTAGTTTAGTTTAGTTTAGTTTAGTTTAGTTTAGTTTAGTTTAGTTTAGTTTAGTTTAGTTTAGTTTAGTTTAGTTTAGTTTAGTTTAGTTTAGTTTAGTTTAGTTTAGTTTAGTTTAGTTTAGTTTAGTTTAGTTTAGTTTAGTTTAGTTTAGTTTAGTTTAGTTTAGTTTAGTTTAGTTTAGTTTAGTTTAGTTTAGTTTAGTTTAGTTTAGTTTAGTTTAGTTTAGTTTAGTTTAGTTTAGTTTAGTTTAGTTTAGTTTAGTTTAGTTTAGTTTAGTTTAGTTTAGTTTAGTTTAGTTTAGTTTAGTTTAGTTTAGTTTAGTTTAGTTTAGTTTAGTTTAGTTTAGTTTAGTTTAGTTTAGTTTAGTTTAGTTTAGTTTAGTTTAGTTTAGTTTAGTTTAGTTTAGTTTAGTTTAGTTTAGTTTAGTTTAGTTTAGTTTAGTTTAGTTTAGTTTAGTTTAGTTTAGTTTAGTTTAGTTTAGTTTAGTTTAGTTTAGTTTAGTTTAGTTTAGTTTAGTTTAGTTTAGTTTAGTTTAGTTTAGTTTAGTTTAGTTTAGTTTAGTTTAGTTTAGTTTAGTTTAGTTTAGTTTAGTTTAGTTTAGTTTAGTTTAGTTTAGTTTAGTTTAGTTTAGTTTAGTTTAGTTTAGTTTAGTTTAGTTTAGTTTAGTTTAGTTTAGTTTAGTTTAGTTTAGTTTAGTTTAGTTTAGTTTAGTTTAGTTTAGTTTAGTTTAGTTTAGTTTAGTTTAGTTTAGTTTAGTTTAGTTTAGTTTAGTTTAGTTTAGTTTAGTTTAGTTTAGTTTAGTTTAGTTTAGTTTAGTTTAGTTTAGTTTAGTTTAGTTTAGTTTAGTTTAGTTTAGTTTAGTTTAGTTTAGTTTAGTTTAGTTTAGTTTAGTTTAGTTTAGTTTAGTTTAGTTTAGTTTAGTTTAGTTTAGTTTAGTTTAGTTTAGTTTAGTTTAGTTTAGTTTAGTTTAGTTTAGTTTAGTTTAGTTTAGTTTAGTTTAGTTTAGTTTAGTTTAGTTTAGTTTAGTTTAGTTTAGTTTAGTTTAGTTTAGTTTAGTTTAGTTTAGTTTAGTTTAGTTTAGTTTAGTTTAGTTTAGTTTAGTTTAGTTTAGTTTAGTTTAGTTTAGTTTAGTTTAGTTTAGTTTAGTTTAGTTTAGTTTAGTTTAGTTTAGTTTAGTTTAGTTTAGTTTAGTTTAGTTTAGTTTAGTTTAGTTTAGTTTAGTTTAGTTTAGTTTAGTTTAGTTTAGTTTAGTTTAGTTTAGTTTAGTTTAGTTTAGTTTAGTTTAGTTTAGTTTAGTTTAGTTTAGTTTAGTTTAGTTTAGTTTAGTTTAGTTTAGTTTAGTTTAGTTTAGTTTAGTTTAGTTTAGTTTAGTTTAGTTTAGTTTAGTTTAGTTTAGTTTAGTTTAGTTTAGTTTAGTTTAGTTTAGTTTAGTTTAGTTTAGTTTAGTTTAGTTTAGTTTAGTTTAGTTTAGTTTAGTTTAGTTTAGTTTAGTTTAGTTTAGTTTAGTTTAGTTTAGTTTAGTTTAGTTTAGTTTAGTTTAGTTTAGTTTAGTTTAGTTTAGTTTAGTTTAGTTTAGTTTAGTTTAGTTTAGTTTAGTTTAGTTTAGTTTAGTTTAGTTTAGTTTAGTTTAGTTTAGTTTAGTTTAGTTTAGTTTAGTTTAGTTTAGTTTAGTTTAGTTTAGTTTAGTTTAGTTTAGTTTAGTTTAGTTTAGTTTAGTTTAGTTTAGTTTAGTTTAGTTTAGTTTAGTTTAGTTTAGTTTAGTTTAGTTTAGTTTAGTTTAGTTTAGTTTAGTTTAGTTTAGTTTAGTTTAGTTTAGTTTAGTTTAGTTTAGTTTAGTTTAGTTTAGTTTAGTTTAGTTTAGTTTAGTTTAGTTTAGTTTAGTTTAGTTTAGTTTAGTTTAGTTTAGTTTAGTTTAGTTTAGTTTAGTTTAGTTTAGTTTAGTTTAGTTTAGTTTAGTTTAGTTTAGTTTAGTTTAGTTTAGTTTAGTTTAGTTTAGTTTAGTTTAGTTTAGTTTAGTTTAGTTTAGTTTAGTTTAGTTTAGTTTAGTTTAGTTTAGTTTAGTTTAGTTTAGTTTAGTTTAGTTTAGTTTAGTTTAGTTTAGTTTAGTTTAGTTTAGTTTAGTTTAGTTTAGTTTAGTTTAGTTTAGTTTAGTTTAGTTTAGTTTAGTTTAGTTTAGTTTAGTTTAGTTTAGTTTAGTTTAGTTTAGTTTAGTTTAGTTTAGTTTAGTTTAGTTTAGTTTAGTTTAGTTTAGTTTAGTTTAGTTTAGTTTAGTTTAGTTTAGTTTAGTTTAGTTTAGTTTAGTTTAGTTTAGTTTAGTTTAGTTTAGTTTAGTTTAGTTTAGTTTAGTTTAGTTTAGTTTAGTTTAGTTTAGTTTAGTTTAGTTTAGTTTAGTTTAGTTTAGTTTAGTTTAGTTTAGTTTAGTTTAGTTTAGTTTAGTTTAGTTTAGTTTAGTTTAGTTTAGTTTAGTTTAGTTTAGTTTAGTTTAGTTTAGTTTAGTTTAGTTTAGTTTAGTTTAGTTTAGTTTAGTTTAGTTTAGTTTAGTTTAGTTTAGTTTAGTTTAGTTTAGTTTAGTTTAGTTTAGTTTAGTTTAGTTTAGTTTAGTTTAGTTTAGTTTAGTTTAGTTTAGTTTAGTTTAGTTTAGTTTAGTTTAGTTTAGTTTAGTTTAGTTTAGTTTAGTTTAGTTTAGTTTAGTTTAGTTTAGTTTAGTTTAGTTTAGTTTAGTTTAGTTTAGTTTAGTTTAGTTTAGTTTAGTTTAGTTTAGTTTAGTTTAGTTTAGTTTAGTTTAGTTTAGTTTAGTTTAGTTTAGTTTAGTTTAGTTTAGTTTAGTTTAGTTTAGTTTAGTTTAGTTTAGTTTAGTTTAGTTTAGTTTAGTTTAGTTTAGTTTAGTTTAGTTTAGTTTAGTTTAGTTTAGTTTAGTTTAGTTTAGTTTAGTTTAGTTTAGTTTAGTTTAGTTTAGTTTAGTTTAGTTTAGTTTAGTTTAGTTTAGTTTAGTTTAGTTTAGTTTAGTTTAGTTTAGTTTAGTTTAGTTTAGTTTAGTTTAGTTTAGTTTAGTTTAGTTTAGTTTAGTTTAGTTTAGTTTAGTTTAGTTTAGTTTAGTTTAGTTTAGTTTAGTTTAGTTTAGTTTAGTTTAGTTTAGTTTAGTTTAGTTTAGTTTAGTTTAGTTTAGTTTAGTTTAGTTTAGTTTAGTTTAGTTTAGTTTAGTTTAGTTTAGTTTAGTTTAGTTTAGTTTAGTTTAGTTTAGTTTAGTTTAGTTTAGTTTAGTTTAGTTTAGTTTAGTTTAGTTTAGTTTAGTTTAGTTTAGTTTAGTTTAGTTTAGTTTAGTTTAGTTTAGTTTAGTTTAGTTTAGTTTAGTTTAGTTTAGTTTAGTTTAGTTTAGTTTAGTTTAGTTTAGTTTAGTTTAGTTTAGTTTAGTTTAGTTTAGTTTAGTTTAGTTTAGTTTAGTTTAGTTTAGTTTAGTTTAGTTTAGTTTAGTTTAGTTTAGTTTAGTTTAGTTTAGTTTAGTTTAGTTTAGTTTAGTTTAGTTTAGTTTAGTTTAGTTTAGTTTAGTTTAGTTTAGTTTAGTTTAGTTTAGTTTAGTTTAGTTTAGTTTAGTTTAGTTTAGTTTAGTTTAGTTTAGTTTAGTTTAGTTTAGTTTAGTTTAGTTTAGTTTAGTTTAGTTTAGTTTAGTTTAGTTTAGTTTAGTTTAGTTTAGTTTAGTTTAGTTTAGTTTAGTTTAGTTTAGTTTAGTTTAGTTTAGTTTAGTTTAGTTTAGTTTAGTTTAGTTTAGTTTAGTTTAGTTTAGTTTAGTTTAGTTTAGTTTAGTTTAGTTTAGTTTAGTTTAGTTTAGTTTAGTTTAGTTTAGTTTAGTTTAGTTTAGTTTAGTTTAGTTTAGTTTAGTTTAGTTTAGTTTAGTTTAGTTTAGTTTAGTTTAGTTTAGTTTAGTTTAGTTTAGTTTAGTTTAGTTTAGTTTAGTTTAGTTTAGTTTAGTTTAGTTTAGTTTAGTTTAGTTTAGTTTAGTTTAGTTTAGTTTAGTTTAGTTTAGTTTAGTTTAGTTTAGTTTAGTTTAGTTTAGTTTAGTTTAGTTTAGTTTAGTTTAGTTTAGTTTAGTTTAGTTTAGTTTAGTTTAGTTTAGTTTAGTTTAGTTTAGTTTAGTTTAGTTTAGTTTAGTTTAGTTTAGTTTAGTTTAGTTTAGTTTAGTTTAGTTTAGTTTAGTTTAGTTTAGTTTAGTTTAGTTTAGTTTAGTTTAGTTTAGTTTAGTTTAGTTTAGTTTAGTTTAGTTTAGTTTAGTTTAGTTTAGTTTAGTTTAGTTTAGTTTAGTTTAGTTTAGTTTAGTTTAGTTTAGTTTAGTTTAGTTTAGTTTAGTTTAGTTTAGTTTAGTTTAGTTTAGTTTAGTTTAGTTTAGTTTAGTTTAGTTTAGTTTAGTTTAGTTTAGTTTAGTTTAGTTTAGTTTAGTTTAGTTTAGTTTAGTTTAGTTTAGTTTAGTTTAGTTTAGTTTAGTTTAGTTTAGTTTAGTTTAGTTTAGTTTAGTTTAGTTTAGTTTAGTTTAGTTTAGTTTAGTTTAGTTTAGTTTAGTTTAGTTTAGTTTAGTTTAGTTTAGTTTAGTTTAGTTTAGTTTAGTTTAGTTTAGTTTAGTTTAGTTTAGTTTAGTTTAGTTTAGTTTAGTTTAGTTTAGTTTAGTTTAGTTTAGTTTAGTTTAGTTTAGTTTAGTTTAGTTTAGTTTAGTTTAGTTTAGTTTAGTTTAGTTTAGTTTAGTTTAGTTTAGTTTAGTTTAGTTTAGTTTAGTTTAGTTTAGTTTAGTTTAGTTTAGTTTAGTTTAGTTTAGTTTAGTTTAGTTTAGTTTAGTTTAGTTTAGTTTAGTTTAGTTTAGTTTAGTTTAGTTTAGTTTAGTTTAGTTTAGTTTAGTTTAGTTTAGTTTAGTTTAGTTTAGTTTAGTTTAGTTTAGTTTAGTTTAGTTTAGTTTAGTTTAGTTTAGTTTAGTTTAGTTTAGTTTAGTTTAGTTTAGTTTAGTTTAGTTTAGTTTAGTTTAGTTTAGTTTAGTTTAGTTTAGTTTAGTTTAGTTTAGTTTAGTTTAGTTTAGTTTAGTTTAGTTTAGTTTAGTTTAGTTTAGTTTAGTTTAGTTTAGTTTAGTTTAGTTTAGTTTAGTTTAGTTTAGTTTAGTTTAGTTTAGTTTAGTTTAGTTTAGTTTAGTTTAGTTTAGTTTAGTTTAGTTTAGTTTAGTTTAGTTTAGTTTAGTTTAGTTTAGTTTAGTTTAGTTTAGTTTAGTTTAGTTTAGTTTAGTTTAGTTTAGTTTAGTTTAGTTTAGTTTAGTTTAGTTTAGTTTAGTTTAGTTTAGTTTAGTTTAGTTTAGTTTAGTTTAGTTTAGTTTAGTTTAGTTTAGTTTAGTTTAGTTTAGTTTAGTTTAGTTTAGTTTAGTTTAGTTTAGTTTAGTTTAGTTTAGTTTAGTTTAGTTTAGTTTAGTTTAGTTTAGTTTAGTTTAGTTTAGTTTAGTTTAGTTTAGTTTAGTTTAGTTTAGTTTAGTTTAGTTTAGTTTAGTTTAGTTTAGTTTAGTTTAGTTTAGTTTAGTTTAGTTTAGTTTAGTTTAGTTTAGTTTAGTTTAGTTTAGTTTAGTTTAGTTTAGTTTAGTTTAGTTTAGTTTAGTTTAGTTTAGTTTAGTTTAGTTTAGTTTAGTTTAGTTTAGTTTAGTTTAGTTTAGTTTAGTTTAGTTTAGTTTAGTTTAGTTTAGTTTAGTTTAGTTTAGTTTAGTTTAGTTTAGTTTAGTTTAGTTTAGTTTAGTTTAGTTTAGTTTAGTTTAGTTTAGTTTAGTTTAGTTTAGTTTAGTTTAGTTTAGTTTAGTTTAGTTTAGTTTAGTTTAGTTTAGTTTAGTTTAGTTTAGTTTAGTTTAGTTTAGTTTAGTTTAGTTTAGTTTAGTTTAGTTTAGTTTAGTTTAGTTTAGTTTAGTTTAGTTTAGTTTAGTTTAGTTTAGTTTAGTTTAGTTTAGTTTAGTTTAGTTTAGTTTAGTTTAGTTTAGTTTAGTTTAGTTTAGTTTAGTTTAGTTTAGTTTAGTTTAGTTTAGTTTAGTTTAGTTTAGTTTAGTTTAGTTTAGTTTAGTTTAGTTTAGTTTAGTTTAGTTTAGTTTAGTTTAGTTTAGTTTAGTTTAGTTTAGTTTAGTTTAGTTTAGTTTAGTTTAGTTTAGTTTAGTTTAGTTTAGTTTAGTTTAGTTTAGTTTAGTTTAGTTTAGTTTAGTTTAGTTTAGTTTAGTTTAGTTTAGTTTAGTTTAGTTTAGTTTAGTTTAGTTTAGTTTAGTTTAGTTTAGTTTAGTTTAGTTTAGTTTAGTTTAGTTTAGTTTAGTTTAGTTTAGTTTAGTTTAGTTTAGTTTAGTTTAGTTTAGTTTAGTTTAGTTTAGTTTAGTTTAGTTTAGTTTAGTTTAGTTTAGTTTAGTTTAGTTTAGTTTAGTTTAGTTTAGTTTAGTTTAGTTTAGTTTAGTTTAGTTTAGTTTAGTTTAGTTTAGTTTAGTTTAGTTTAGTTTAGTTTAGTTTAGTTTAGTTTAGTTTAGTTTAGTTTAGTTTAGTTTAGTTTAGTTTAGTTTAGTTTAGTTTAGTTTAGTTTAGTTTAGTTTAGTTTAGTTTAGTTTAGTTTAGTTTAGTTTAGTTTAGTTTAGTTTAGTTTAGTTTAGTTTAGTTTAGTTTAGTTTAGTTTAGTTTAGTTTAGTTTAGTTTAGTTTAGTTTAGTTTAGTTTAGTTTAGTTTAGTTTAGTTTAGTTTAGTTTAGTTTAGTTTAGTTTAGTTTAGTTTAGTTTAGTTTAGTTTAGTTTAGTTTAGTTTAGTTTAGTTTAGTTTAGTTTAGTTTAGTTTAGTTTAGTTTAGTTTAGTTTAGTTTAGTTTAGTTTAGTTTAGTTTAGTTTAGTTTAGTTTAGTTTAGTTTAGTTTAGTTTAGTTTAGTTTAGTTTAGTTTAGTTTAGTTTAGTTTAGTTTAGTTTAGTTTAGTTTAGTTTAGTTTAGTTTAGTTTAGTTTAGTTTAGTTTAGTTTAGTTTAGTTTAGTTTAGTTTAGTTTAGTTTAGTTTAGTTTAGTTTAGTTTAGTTTAGTTTAGTTTAGTTTAGTTTAGTTTAGTTTAGTTTAGTTTAGTTTAGTTTAGTTTAGTTTAGTTTAGTTTAGTTTAGTTTAGTTTAGTTTAGTTTAGTTTAGTTTAGTTTAGTTTAGTTTAGTTTAGTTTAGTTTAGTTTAGTTTAGTTTAGTTTAGTTTAGTTTAGTTTAGTTTAGTTTAGTTTAGTTTAGTTTAGTTTAGTTTAGTTTAGTTTAGTTTAGTTTAGTTTAGTTTAGTTTAGTTTAGTTTAGTTTAGTTTAGTTTAGTTTAGTTTAGTTTAGTTTAGTTTAGTTTAGTTTAGTTTAGTTTAGTTTAGTTTAGTTTAGTTTAGTTTAGTTTAGTTTAGTTTAGTTTAGTTTAGTTTAGTTTAGTTTAGTTTAGTTTAGTTTAGTTTAGTTTAGTTTAGTTTAGTTTAGTTTAGTTTAGTTTAGTTTAGTTTAGTTTAGTTTAGTTTAGTTTAGTTTAGTTTAGTTTAGTTTAGTTTAGTTTAGTTTAGTTTAGTTTAGTTTAGTTTAGTTTAGTTTAGTTTAGTTTAGTTTAGTTTAGTTTAGTTTAGTTTAGTTTAGTTTAGTTTAGTTTAGTTTAGTTTAGTTTAGTTTAGTTTAGTTTAGTTTAGTTTAGTTTAGTTTAGTTTAGTTTAGTTTAGTTTAGTTTAGTTTAGTTTAGTTTAGTTTAGTTTAGTTTAGTTTAGTTTAGTTTAGTTTAGTTTAGTTTAGTTTAGTTTAGTTTAGTTTAGTTTAGTTTAGTTTAGTTTAGTTTAGTTTAGTTTAGTTTAGTTTAGTTTAGTTTAGTTTAGTTTAGTTTAGTTTAGTTTAGTTTAGTTTAGTTTAGTTTAGTTTAGTTTAGTTTAGTTTAGTTTAGTTTAGTTTAGTTTAGTTTAGTTTAGTTTAGTTTAGTTTAGTTTAGTTTAGTTTAGTTTAGTTTAGTTTAGTTTAGTTTAGTTTAGTTTAGTTTAGTTTAGTTTAGTTTAGTTTAGTTTAGTTTAGTTTAGTTTAGTTTAGTTTAGTTTAGTTTAGTTTAGTTTAGTTTAGTTTAGTTTAGTTTAGTTTAGTTTAGTTTAGTTTAGTTTAGTTTAGTTTAGTTTAGTTTAGTTTAGTTTAGTTTAGTTTAGTTTAGTTTAGTTTAGTTTAGTTTAGTTTAGTTTAGTTTAGTTTAGTTTAGTTTAGTTTAGTTTATAGTTTAGTTTAGTTTAGTTTAGTTTAGTTTAGTTTAGTTTAGTTTAGTTTAGTTTAGTTTAGTTTAGTTTAGTTTAGTTTAGTTTAGTTTAGTTTAGTTTAGTTTAGTTTAGTTTAGTTTAGTTTAGTTTAGTTTAGTTTAGTTTAGTTTAGTTTAGTTTAGTTTAGTTTAGTTTAGTTTAGTTTAGTTTAGTTTAGTTTAGTTTAGTTTAGTTTAGTTTAGTTTAGTTTAGTTTAGTTTAGTTTAGTTTAGTTTAGTTTAGTTTAGTTTAGTTTAGTTTAGTTTAGTTTAGTTTAGTTTAGTTTAGTTTAGTTTAGTTTAGTTTAGTTTAGTTTAGTTTAGTTTAGTTTAGTTTAGTTTAGTTTAGTTTAGTTTAGTTTAGTTTAGTTTAGTTTAGTTTAGTTTAGTTTAGTTTAGTTTAGTTTAGTTTAGTTTAGTTTAGTTTAGTTTAGTTTAGTTTAGTTTAGTTTAGTTTAGTTTAGTTTAGTTTAGTTTAGTTTAGTTTAGTTTAGTTTAGTTTAGTTTAGTTTAGTTTAGTTTAGTTTAGTTTAGTTTAGTTTAGTTTAGTTTAGTTTAGTTTAGTT